>CACVKI010138920.1:123-64053 GCA_902732785.1 Trichogramma evanescens
GTAATAATATCGGAATCAATGCGCGTGAGAACATTGATTCTTCGGCGGTTGCACCGGGGCCATGTGGTTTGTATTCAATCTGACAGGCCCGAGATTCAAAATATTTCGTTTCCCGGCCAACTTTAGAAAAGATAGGGTTGCCTATTTTCTGGGGGTTCTTTGGTTTTTGATTTTTGTAAAATATCGAATTTTTAGAGGCGATATCACAGATAAAACAACAGCATTTCACGTTACGAACATTCTTATTACGAATTTCAATTTCGAAATTGAATCTACCAGTTTATTGAGATATGACATAATTACGGTACCAAACGTTGCTGCGGATTTTTCGTGAAATTAATAAATCTTCCACTCTCAATATCCTCCGAAAATTCCATTAATTCAGAGATTGATAAGATCCTATTAATTGATACGATGCCGCTTCATAATTAAAATTTAACACCGTTTCAGGTAGAATCTTGCAGCTACTCTGCATCGATCGAGTTTGAGTATATTCAAGTCAATCTAACACCTGCAAAAGATTATAAAAAAGAAAGGTTAACATTTTAAAGACTTAAAGAGATTTTTTATGCAAAAAGCTTTAGAGAAAATAAAATCCACAAACTTTCATAATCATATATAATTAAAAGTGTGACAATGTTTTGGTTATGCAATACCGTAGGCAAATGGTTAATGTATTTCGCATACCATAGTCGGTCACAGAAGCAACAAAAAAACACCTGCCACTTTAAAAGCTGCTACATAAATGAAAAAGTAGCGACAGGTGATTGGTTTAAAAGGAGACATATTAGTTGGCTTAATTCAAAACTTGTCAGATATACTTTTATGATGTTACTGGACAAGAATATGGAAAAATTGTATAATACAGATTCATTTTAATCCCTTTTGATTATCCTTTTTAATTGTTTTTTTAACTTCCCACTATCATTTGGAAAACATACGTACTTGTGGAACAAAAAAAATTTTAAACTTCGAAAACTTTAAATAACTAGGGTGCCATATTTATGTTAACGCGAAGTACTTAAATTCTAGGATGACTACAGCATCTCGAACTTCCGCTCACCGATGCAGAAGTGGTTTGACAGGACGAGTCGTTTTCATGTGGGTTGCTCTGCAATATAGATTTGCAGCCGGCATTGGCCTAAGATGCTACTACTTTACAGAGGAATTCGTTAACGTCAGGAATTATCAAAGATTTGATTTATTGCAAGCTTTTACGATGATAGGCTCACATTGAATACAATTGTATGCATTTGTACGTATCTATCAAATAGTCAACAATTAATCGTTGAGTCCGCTTCCTCCTTTATATGCGTCTAGCAATTTATCAAGGGGATGGTAAGTCGAATTATGAAAAATCGCAGAAATAGTGTCGGTTAGATTCTCTCTATCTATCTCTCTTCTCGTCGCGTCTTGTTTCTTTTTGTCTCCAGAGGCCTATACTTTGACAAGAAGTCTTATGTGCAAAATGGAATAATTAAAGCTCTTGCGCGCGAGTAGTGGATCTGCTTTTCTTCCATGCCAAGTCTAAAGGCCTAGGAATTTCGAAATCTCTTTAGTCTGACACATCGCATCAGCGTGCACGAGGCATGAACACACACCTTGCCTGCGCTCGCTCGACACGTCCTATGTGCCATGCAGCGAGTGTGCACACGATCGCGAGGCATATATATAAAACGTGAGCAAAGCTAAAACAAGGCAAGTGCGGAAAAATGTGTGCATTCACGTGCGCACACGCACATATAGGCTGAGCAGTAACACAACGGCAAGACGGCGACGGCAGCTCGGCAGCTGGTAGCTATAAAAATTGTATCAGCGACTTGAAATCCGCTTATGAGATAGAATGCGTGCAGTTGGGTTGAAGTATATAGAGAGAGAGAGAGGCTCTCGCCGAAGAGAGAGAGAGATGAAGAGAGAAAGAGAAGCACCTTACGCGCATCTCTGCATAATTCGACGCGTTATGCTGCAGCACGCAGTGTCAGATGTAGCATGTGTGTCTATGTAAGTGTGTACGTATATGCAAGACTCGATGAATGCAAATCAGGTATAGATATACATTCGCGGACCGAAGAGGAGCAAGGAAAACCAAGGTACGTATGCACGCAATTGAGTTGCTTGCGTTCCATCGCGCCAACGACTGCAGTCAAGAAAGGTTCTCACTCTTTCTCTCCCTCTTTTCTCTCGCTCTCTCTTTCTCATCTCTTCTCTTCTCTCCAATTCAATACAAGATAAACTTGGAAAATAACAGCTTGCTGATTAAATAGCCTCGTAAAAGCGGAGCTTCGATCGGCCAGCGCTTATCGACACTCGACTTGTTCCGCGACTTGCTTTAGCGCTAAAGTGACGAGAAAGGCGCCAGACTGATTTTACTTATAATACATACATTAACTACTTGCGCAGTCAAGTCCTCCCGGCTCTCTGTGCATAGAAGGACAATGTGCAGCTATACGCGCGTATGTATTTTCCGATCCGGCTAACTACCTTTTATCCTTTTAGGATTTATTTTCATATTTATATTCAGTTAATATCGAGGTTCATCAACTTCATTGGTTTAAAGATATTTATAATGTAGCATAATATATCGTCCGCTGCCTTCGTCGGGCGCACCTTTTGCCGACACTCGATCTTTGCATAAGAGATTATGAATAATGAGAGGCTAATGCGAAGACGTCTAAATATTTCATAAATAACATTTTACGGAAAATCATTTTATTGTTTAAAATAAACTAGTGCTACACCTTGTAGGTTTAGTGTTTTACGCATAATTCTGAAAAAGTCAGAGTTTTTGTAAAACTTTTGTGTGAGACGCTCAAAAATTGTATCTGAGGTACATTTTTGTCGAGATCACTGCCTAGCGTGTAAGATTTAAATCGACGGATTTTGTTCCTCGTTCTGAGCCCTTTACATTTCAAAATTTATTTGCATAAAGGTATGAAAGCACGCCTTAAAAGGAAATGTTTTTCTTTTCGTATCATTTGATGTTTTAATAATGATGCTTATCACCCTTTTCATTCGAACACATTCTACCACCTTTTTTATTATTTTATTACGTAGCCTCAACGTTCTGTGGGTTGCTGCATCGAGTTGACCTCGCCATAGCCTACCCTCTTTTTCCCCACGATGATATTCCTCGATGCTAATGGTGTATACATAATTTTCTGCCCGAGTTTGAAGACTAATCTGCAAATCCGTTTTGTCATTTTTCACAGACGCAAACTTTCAACTCATCACTCATATTTCAATCATAGTCGCGCGCGCGCGCGCGCTCCCACATATAGTTAGTTCTGCGGCGGGCCTCGTGCGCGCGTGCGTTACTTTATTTCCGCGGTGATTGATACGGCAAATAATGCTGGCTAATAACTCACGTCTCGTGCAGTTTGAGAAACAGCTCATTGTGCGTATTATTGGGCTGAAACTGCACACACACACGCGCGCGCGCGCACCATGCACCTTGGTTCGAGGGCAGATCGTGGTATACCTCGAGTGCTCATTTAACTCTTTTATTATAACTTGCAGGACATTTTTCACGACCACTCCAGGTCTGGGATCTTTTCGCTCATCGTTGCTTCCTCGAGAGTCGTGAGTTTCTGCATCCTCCGATGGCACGAATTCGTTCTGACCATCGTGCGTGGATGTACAATGAACTTATAGATATGTGATACACAATTATAGGATAGCAATGTGTGCGTATACATTCATATATGTGCGCGCGCGTGTGTGTGCGTAGCAGTAATTGCAGTAGGATTCAAGATCGAGCGGATGAGATGAAACTTGTGCTTGATTGCCTTATCTGCCTAATGAAACGCCTTGCTAACTAGCCCCACGTCGGTTGGCTCTCGCAGCTCTTTATTCTCTTTCATCGTGTCGTTCCGTCGATGCACGCGTTCTCTCTCTCGCGCGCGCGCTGATTATCTGCATGGCTAAGCGCTTGCCTCTTCTGCGCTCTGCTTTCTGCATGTTTTCTCGATTTTAAGCTTCGTTTGACCGCTCGCTCGCATTCAGGTTTTATAAAGTATGCACGGCTAATGTTGTGCTAATCGGCGCGAAAGCAATGCAACGACTGGATTTGAACATTTTTTCCCTTATTATGCCTCGATCGCAAGGAATCAGCTTACTTTGCTCAGAATTTTCCTTTTGATTACTCCATTTATTCAAGTTTTATATTGCCCGTATTGGCGCTTCTTGCCATCGTGCATTATACGCGCGCGCGCTCCTTTTCGAGTTCCATTCTAATTATATTTTCTACATACTTTTACTCCGTTGCAATATTAAATCCACTATGCTCCAATAAGCATTCGTCATAGATTGTAATACCGTATTAAACGCATGAAACAGTTTTATACAACGCATAAAGACGATCTTCGATCTATCGCAGAATCAAAGTTCCTGGAACATGAGATTCGTTACATTTTTATCAGGTTACTCGAGTGAAAATTGTGACAATTTGCGATTAATTTAAAATCAATTCAGGAGAGCCATTTAAGTTCGGGGTATATCATTTGGCACGAATCAAAGAGGACGTCTTTAAAAGTTTTTGTATGTTACGTGGGTTCAAAGTGCCTAATTTGGATTGGTTATAGTTATGTAATAAAATAACTATAAACTCACTCGAACTTATGAACATTCTACAATTAATGATACATTCGAATTTCGTTTTTTGTATTTGTTCATACGCCCGCGAATTATTTTTTCATCTTAACAATGAAGTACTTGATTAAGTAAAAAGTGAATAAACAGAACTCTCAAGAAAACATACAAATGGTTGAATGTAATTCACTTTGGTCGAATTGAATAAAGCAGCGAAGGGAAAGTTGAAGTACACACTGGCAAATGAACGGAATGGTGTTATCAAAGAAAGTCATATACAGACGAACAGCAACCAAAAAGGCGAGAGCAAAAACTGCGAAACAAGACCACGAGAGTTTGGCCGATATTGATTATTATCGAAGAGCTCCAACTTCCCCATGAGTGCACTCCCTGTGCGTGAGCCACTCACTTCGTTCGATGAATCGCTTACTTTTTCTTCTGCAAAGCGATACTTTTAAGCATCTTTGTCGTTGGACAAAATTCTCACATGATTTTGGAAGTGTGAACTCTGTATTGTTGTTCAACGTATTTGATGTTTGTCCATATCTTTTTTTTAATTTTTATTATTTCAGGTACTGCGGCATCAGCCAGACCAGGAACAAGGAAGAGGACATTTCAACGACGGAAATTCAACGGGTAGATAATTTTTTTCTGTCTCATCTTTTCAGGTACTTCGACATCAGCGAGACTAGGGATAGCGCAGAGGACATTTTTTTTATATTATAATTTATTAAATAATTATTTGGAATTATTATATTCTAAAAAATTTGATTATAAAAATGTTCGGTAAGATAAGAAAATTTTGATTTTTCATATGCTTTAAATAATATACGTAAGTTGATCAAATTAATTTATCATTTGATATATAAGTATCGTCATGGATTCTCTCGTTGCTGTCATGCGCGTGTGCGAGACCCGTGTTCAAGCAGTGTCGATAATTAACAATTATCGGACACATTAGACCTCACCACAGGTGTTTTGCGCCTTGCATACAAGGTCTCCGTGAAATTATGAGATTTAGGCTCAAGTGTCGACGTTATGCTCTGAAGTCTTATGTGCGCAGTGCATTGGTCGGGAACATAGGAAACGTTCGAATAAGGTTGAGACCGGACAATCATAGAGAAGAGTACATAGAGTTTGTGTTGGTCTTAAGCACTGACGGAGACCTCTCGTTTGCGGACACGTGCTCTGGGGTTAGTTGCCACCTAGCAGTGTAAGTGGGAAGTAGGAAGTTGGAGTTGGTGTAGCAAAATGAAAATACGTGATTTCAGGTAAATGATATCCTTTATTTTAAAGATCTCTGGGATTCCGAGAGATAATTGAGAGAGATAATTTAGACCAAGTGTCCGCACTCATACAAACTACAGTGTTATCATACAAGTCTCGCAAGTGTGTGTTTTCGAAATTTCAATGTTGAATATTTCGAAAAATATCGATTTTCGAGAAGAAAAATACAAGAGTACTTTTTCCCACTCTAATCTAAAATACGCATCTTTGCCGCTAATTTTAGGCTCAGGAAAAAATAGCATCATCAACTGGACCAGATATGGTTTTTTAACAAAACCATAGCTGCACCCGTTGAGAAATATATTATTTTTGTTTAAAATAGACTCAATAACCTAAATATATGGTTTTGAGTGTAAAATTTAAATGGTGTGCAATTTCTTTAAAGAAAATTGTTTCAAAAATTTTCCGACCACTTTATGGCCTAGCAACACACAGATTCGGATTCAGACGACCATTTTCCTCAAGGAACATCAAAAATATTCCATGGGAATAACTTTTCCTACGGGGGCGCCCCTGGGGTCTGGTAACCACCGAGTTTCGTCCCAGTCCGAGAATAGTTGACTGTTGCTACTCGCTCTCTGCGGAAGAGAAATAAGTCGCGGGAAGTACGGGTGCAATGGTCTCCGTCCTTGCGGCTGCGGCTACGACTGCCACTGTGCGCCGTAGTGCAGTGCGCACTCGCGTGTGTGTGTGCATATATAGCCTGCAAAATCCGCTGCAGCTATTGGCATAGTCGCGGACTTTTCGCGGTGAAAAGAGCATTGTTTCTTATCTATCGATCTGATCGAGTATATACTTTATTCAGATTACAGCGCGCGGCCAGGACGGCGGCGGCGGCGGCGGCACTGTCGGTGAATCTCTTTATGATTGGACATCGCCGACTCTCTATTGTTGGCCTCCCCCTCATGCCACTTCCTCTATATTGCCGTCTCTCACTTTATTGCGCTTTCTTCCAATCAGATATCGCCATGGAGAGACACTAATTAGGCCGGCCGAACTCTTGAGCCGCGCAGCAAAGACGAGGACGATCGAGGACGAGAGAACTTTTTGCTCGCAGTTATAATACGCATGCAAAAGTACAAATGCTCAAAGCAAATATAGCCTATGCTGCAAATTTATACTCGGGATTGCGTTTACGTAGTACCTATTTCTCTCTGTCTTTCTCTCCACACTCTCCATGTACAATCTGAGTTGAAACAGCGGTCATAAATCACACTGCTTTTCATTGCATAATTTTTACGACAGTAAAAAAACTCACGATAACAAAATAAAGGCGTAATTTTCGTTAAATCCATAGATTTCTCAGCTTTTGTTTGAACATGTATTTGAATTGATATAAACTTAAATGATTATTGTTTTCTTCGTTATTTTATCAAGCAAGTATAGGCATCATAAAAAAAATGTTCAAACGTGACTACTTTGAAGTAAACAATAACAAAAATAATAATCAATGTAAGTCACAAGCTAAACAAGATCAATATTCATCGTGCGCCGCGATAAAAGTCTATACGACGTTCACTAAATACACCCTTAGCCGATACCGCTTGCGTATGCCCACAAGCCTTTAAACAGGCGTATATAATATGAGTATGTATATTCACGGGGATATCACGCATATAAGCCTTGCGGCCGGTCCTAAGTATTACGCGCTCGACTATCATCTCCCTGCCTGCGTGTAACGCAGCGCACGCAGCGACATTATTAAACTCTTCCTTTTTGTTCGGACCGGCGTCCATCTCTCTCTTTCTCTCGAGTGCGAATCGAAAAATGCTACAATGTTGATATTCCAGGGGCAGTTCGTTGGCTCCCGAAGCGTATCGAAACGAGAGCCGCGTACACGAGCCCGGCCTATACGTTATATGCGTGTGTGCATGTATATATGCACGGCGCGCAAACTTTTCAAAGCGAGCAGCCCGTCGTTTGCGTCGAAAAAAACGTGCACAACTGTTAAAACGTTGTATACATCTTTGTAGCGCGCGCATTAAATATTGTGTGTGTGTGTGTGTGTGTGCGACGGCAGCAACAGGACGAGCCGCGCTCTACATTTAGAGTGCGTACGTATGCATATACGTATTCGCTGTATGCGCTCGCGCGAGTATACAGCATGGATGAAGGATGGCCTGCAATGAAAATTCCTACGAGCGGCTCTCTAACTGGCTCTTTGCCATGGTCCGAGTGTTAATTAACAAGATTGATCAAGCGGTTGACGCGGAAACAGGTTTTACGTGCCACCACCGCATACTGTACTCGCCGATGTGCACGCACATATGCACATGGCACACGGCATAGCATGCATACATATAGCATACACATATGCACGCGCGCTGCGGCAGTCGTCATGCAACAGGAGGAGAGAAAGAGAGAAGCTTCGTTGCGCGCATTTTTCGAGAAAAAAATCCCTCTTTTGCTTTTCTCGCTGCCGTTGTTGCGCGTTGTGCGAGCGGGGAGCGAGACAGCCGCGTGTGCCGAGAGAGAAAGAGTTAGCAACTGCAGCACGCTCCATCCTCGACTTGCTACCCTGCCCAGCGCGCGGCTGCATATAATATAAGTCGCGCGCTTTCGTGTGCATATACGCATATATACCACCGTTTCGCGCTTAATGAGCAATAAGTATTAATGCGAAACGCGCAAGAATCGAAGACGTTATTCGCGAGAGATTACTTACCCGCTCATAAACGTGCCTGGCTATAGGCGCGCGCTTTACTGCCTTTGTAACTGTGCGCACTTGGCATTGCGCGCCTCGATTTGCTGCATTACGCCGTAGTCCTGTACGTGCAGCAGCAACTATTTTTGTGCGGACTTTTGAAAAATTGATCGTCTCAATCTTGCATTTTTTTTACTTAAATTATAACCCCTCGCGAGATTCTTAAATCTAATTGCTCGCAACATTGTAAGGTACTGCGGCAGAAGAAATAAAATGATGCAATCAATTGCGATTAAAGCTAGCGATGCAGCTTTCTTGCGGATGATCAAATATTATTATTCCTTGGAACGAATGAAATAATGGATATTCTGAAACGTTTGTAAAAATATTTTTTAAGTAATAAAATTATATCACAATATTTTTTATCATACTATTCGATTTCACTTTTAATTTACCCCTCGATAAATTTTCAAGGAACCTTTACAAGTCAAAGTCGAAACGTATCTCTCCAAAAGGTAATTAATCAATTTTTTTGGTTGAAGTTACAAAAACCCTCTCTTTCTATTTTTATGTCTTGAAATCTCATAGGGTGGCTGTAAACTTGCACGAAAATGCTCCGCGACTTGTATATTCAGAGCAATTGTTTACCAAAGTTAATCAACCTACATCAAACGAGTTGATCATCAAGCGGAATTGTTTACACAGCGAAGAATCTCTATCTGTCTACCAGTCAAGTTTTGTCCTGAGCCGCACGCAGCGTTCACTGAAGTCCCGCGGGTCGAGTTGGCGGCGAACGGGCCCCCGCGCGTGCACCCAACTCGTCGCCATCGTCTTTGTCACAACAATAATGTTAATTTGACCTCTCCCCCCCATGAGCAGGCAAGCCCCAAAGCGTACCCTTGGCGACAATTTGCCGAGCACACAAAAAGAGTTGACAACTTGAAAGGGAAATTGAGCCTATTGACATTGCGAATCTATGCGATGAGTTCAGTTAATATACGCTGCATACCCATCACCGGAGCTCAACTAAATGAAAGAATCGTGTGTTTTTTTATTTTAATCGGATGATAAAAGAAACAATTAAATATTTCTATAATCGTTCATTAATTATTATTTATTTTAATTTATTTTAATTGACATTACTAAATTTCATTAGTTCAGCATTATTAGGACGAAGATGTACAATAATGATTCATTGCAATACATTACCTTATTGTCATCAAAAATTATTAATAAGGCGAAGAACTGATTAATTTCAATAAAGATAATGCATAGAGTTCGACATTAAATGTTAAAATTAGTCGAGGCAAGCAATGAATAATCAGACAATTTCGTGAAGTCAAATCAGCTGAATTTAAAATGTTTGAGCTGAAAAGGTTTGTTTTTCATTAAAAGAAATCTTCAAAAGGATCAATTACCTTTGCTTGTTAATACTTACTCATTTGCCGTGCTGCTTTATTCATCTCCATTTTACCCTCCTTTCATTGATTCAACAGACTCGAGTATTCCGGTCGGTTGTTGGGAAAAAGGGAGTCGCGCGATCGGCGTGTCCAATGATATCAGTAAGCTACATCTGATCGAAGCGTCGTTCATTCAATCACTAAGACTGCTTTTATTCTCTTTCTCTCGTGCTTTATTTGAACCTTACTTTGTGCAGCTCTGACCGTTTTTTTCTGTTTCTTTTTTTTTCTAGAAAAATTGTTATTCTGCATGAACTTATTACTTAAGACCGTTTCTTTCCATTTGAAGTGATCAAAGCTACGGAGAATTTGTTTCATTTTTACTTCGTGCATTGGAGTAATAAATCGTGCAAAATTATACTGTTTTATTTGTAATCAAATTTATCTGAATTGGATTGCGTCATGAGTAATTTGTTAATCCATAGTCATATGTAATTATGATCGAAATGGTCATAAGTTGAATTTTTTAAACGTAATCTTCTTTCAAAACTCATGAGAATATAAATATCCATTAATAATGAAACATTTAAAACGATTTTAGACAAACACAATGATAACTGAACGAATTAATTAGTAATTAAAAGTAGAACATTTATATTCGAGGTAAAGTTGATGACCCTAAGGTAACGCTCTTATGTCGAGCAAATATCAAACGTAAAACTTGAGATAAGATATATGTGTACACGTGCATACGTAGCGTAGTTACAGTATACTGTTGTAAACACATGTATAGACTTGTGCCTCGGAAGTAAATCTGCAGTTCTGCAGGCAATGTCTTTCTCTATACGACCCAAGGAACTTTGACTAAATCCACAAGCTCTCTCTCTCTCTCTCTCTATGCTGCTTTCTCCCTCTCTTTCGGTGCTCTACTATCACCCTCAATAGAGAAACAGTTGAGCTTAGTTTGTAAACTAACGCTAATACGCGTGTATACACGTATACACCCACACCCACCCACCCACACACACACACACACACACATCTACAAGGGTATGTTTGCGCGAGGCGTTTTCCGTTTGATGGCGGAAACTACGTAGCCAACTGTGACTGATTTGGCAGTTAGCGATGCGACTAATGCTTTATCTGCGCCTTGCTCGCGCGCATACTCCTTGCAGCAGCCCGACGCTCATCCGTGTAGCCGCGCGCGCGACGCTCCGCAACTCCGAAACGAAGTTACTTGATGAATCTGCGGTTGCTTGCGCGTATATAGCCTCCAGCTGCTGCTGTTGCTGCAACTATTACTTTTATCTAGAAGCTTCTGCTGTTGCTACTATGTATCTGGGGCTGATGCCGCTGTTATTCTTGGTTCCGCACTTTATGGAAACAAAAATGAGCCAGGAATTCTGCTGAGGCTATTTTTTTTGCTTCTGTCCAGATATTATTCTGATATTCTAAAAGCATCAAGAGTAATGTAAATTAAAAGCTGGCACAAACAAGCAACTGATTCTAAATTTCCAAGCTTTCGTAATTATTATATGTAAATTTTAGTTATTGAAAAAACGTGTTGTCACTTGATGATTGAACATTTTTCGAGCAATGCATCATACTTTCTCTGCATTACAATTTTAGCAGCTGCATTAACAAACTTTGAGCAGCTTCAATAACGGCAAAACATTTTTGTTGAAGTAATTGTTTAATATAAAGTGCAAAAAAAAATAAAGTCTGTAATAGTAACATTTAGCTAAATACGACTAACCAAAAAGGGGCGTTCCGAAGGACTCATCTTTGTGGATCTCTGCGCTTGTTTCAAAAGACTAGGGTTGACGAGGTAAAGGGTAGAGGCAAGGCAGAGGCAAACCAAACCGCCGCGCTATCGTCCGCCCTTTAAAAGCCGGCAGTGTGATACACAAAGTAGGAGTATAATGCGCACGAGCAGAAATTTACGTTCCGTCGGCGACGGCAGTGGCGCATTAATTCGTCGAGTGAGCCCCGAAGAACGGTATTATACAGTGAAACAGTGAGGAGATTCGATGACTCGGCTCGTTGTTTTCTCTCTTCTTATTCGCTGCTTAGCTCCGAAGCATAATTGTTAAGAACGTATATACTACGCTCGGGTTCTGCGGTTGCCCTCAGCCTTAACGGCGTTCCGAATTAAAAGCTCCACTTTTCACGAGCGGAAGTAATTACTAGCTCAACCCTCAACTTTAAAAGCTCTCAAATCCGCTGTTTTCCTATCGCTCATTCTCATTTTCATTCTCACTCTCGTTCTCTCTATCTCGCTTTTCTCTTCTCCTCCCTTTGATATGGTTCAAACAAAAATAGAGCTCGCTAATCAACTTGGTATCTATGTCCTGACGTCCTTGAAATGATATTCCTTGGTCTATTTTGATCTTATTTTATTATAATTATCATCTTAATCAAATTAAAACTATCAAAGCTCAAAATAACTAATTAAGTCAAATATTTTTATTTCGTATAAAGATAAAACTTTCATAAAATTATTGAAGTTAATCGATTTATAGTAACAATTAATTCGCAATAACTTTTAAAGCGACTTCGTCAAACAGCTCCAGTGATTTCGATGCAAGATAAATATGATTATTCTTTGCGAATACTACAATTTAATTTCTTATTTGACATACTAGATGGCGTGTACCTTTATTTGTAAATCTGCAAGTGGCACAGTAAAAATAATTGTATAAGTTAAAGCATGATTTAGAAACCATTATCTTTGTAGCCAATATAAAATTATTTACTTTTAAATCCATCACTTTCTTTGTAAGTAAAAAAATCATAGATTTCCGAACAATTTATTTGAACTTATTTTTCATTATTATTCTAGCATTGTATTTTTTCAATACAATTAGAAAAATATGAAAGATAATAAGTTTTCCTCGATGGAATTGTTAACTTGCATCAACCCGTAAGTAAAGAATGATTGAAAATTTACCTTATCTATTTGTATAGCTTAACCGAAATTTTCGAACGAAAAACTTCCTTGAAAGGATTACATGAACATCGAGCGATGCAGATTCATTTGTATCTGTCGAAATATTGGAAGGCGCCAGGCGTACGTACCAACCATTCGGTACTATGTAGATGTTTAAATCAATCATACGCAAATGCTATAAGAGAATGAGAATGAAAGAGAGAGAGGGAGAGAGAAAGAGAGAGAGAGAAGCGAGAGGAAGGGAATGAGAGAGTAGGGACCTATGCGTATTAATAAGCAAACACGCCACTTCAAAGGGAGATTAATAATAATGCTGCGACTACGTGAATTGACAACTGGAAAGGCGGGGTTTCGCATATAAAGAGGAGAGGAGAGGGAAACGGCAGTAGCGGAGCAGCAACAAATAGAAATGAATCGAAAGCTCATTCATGGAGTAAACATTAGCAGCGGATCCGAAGCTAATTTTGACTTTGTGTTGCGCCGAAGGATGCAATTTGTGCACACCGCCGCCACAACGGCCCTGACAACTAATGGAAAACCGATGGATTGACTTGTCATTTCAATGAAATCACTCATGTATGCGCGTATGTAGTTCTCTTTATCCAACAGTTGCATTAATTATATCCACGATCCGAAATTACTGATTAAAAATCATTTTTATCTGATATAGTGTAATTATTTTTAGTAAATGAACACTATTTTTAATTGATGGTTGATGGCATAAATTTTGACGGACAAATGACGTATCGAATGTAAAGCACACCCACAACTGAGCGGTATTATGTGAAATTCGCATGAATGTTACTTTTAATAATAAAAGTGTAAATTATGTATGTATAATTAAGTTACGAATTTCTTATACAACTATATTTTCAATGACAATGACATCTAGTATCGACCGATTTCTTCTTAGTTTTTTGCATTTATATAAATGATTAGAATTTAAAACTAATAAACAGCAGTTGAATGTCAATGTTTTTATGATTAAGTTTATTTTTACCAAAACATATCCGGTATCTTTATTCGACATCATAGAAGTAAGAAAACTTATGATGGTTACATTAAAAATTCATTGCTTATTTAATATCGTTGTTTTTTCGTGTCTTTCAATCGCTATTTTCTTTATTCGATTCCACAGCATTGGGTAAGGATGAATAGTCCTCGAAAAATCGGCCCTCTCCAGTTTATAAAGTTTGCAAATTTCAATCGCGACGACACTGGCGACTCGTTTAGAATCCGGCATAATTAGAGCTATTTCTCCAAAATGCGCTCCATCGGTTAAATGACAGACTTCTTTTCCCGAGGACGTGTATATTGCCACTGTTCCGGTGGCTATAAAGTACATACAATTGCCGGTTTGATTTGCCTTCACAATAACATCATTGACGAGAAAAATTTCCGACTTCAGTAGAGCCACAATTTTCGATAACAAAGAGATGGGTAAATTATTGAAAAACGTAACATTTTCCACTAATTTGCGGCATGAGTGCATCCTTATTTCTTGCCGCATATGAGCGGATAAAACACTCAATATTTCAGGCTCTCGGAAAAACCTCCTCTGAAATCTGAATTCGTAATAGTCGACTAATCTCTTTCGCATTCTGCGTGGCAATTGCTTGTGATTCATATACTGCGATAAGTGAGCTATGGCGGCTTGATACTTCAGTTTCGAGCAGTTAGCTCCTTTGAAAAATTGCATTACTCGGGCCACGAGCAAACAAAATATGAGAACTCCTATGTAATAGAAAGCAATAACCTGGAAGAATACCAGTCAGATTATCAGTTTTCCCAGTGAAAATTCAATTTATGAAAAATAAATATTTTCCAGCCATCGCTACCAAGTACTGATCCTCTTCGTTCTTTGGTTCGGTTTGGGCCAAAAAACCCGAATGCATGAAAGTCACGACAGCTCTCAGAAAACAGTGACCGTATTTATTGGCGTTATTGTCATTTTCCCAAAGATTGATTGAATTGATCCACGAATCGTTATTGGGACGTTCCGGTATAGTACGCGACTTGACCAATACCGGAATAATCCAATAGAGACAGGCTTGCCAGTGCAATATGATCAATAACCAAAACAGTGAACTCATAAAATCGTACAATGCGTGTCTCGATTCACAGTCCCTTATTAGGCCGCCGAAGTAATTTGAACAAGAAAAAACGCGAAAGACAAATAGCAACGAAAAAATCTCTCTGATAACGATGCATTCCTCCCAGCAATGAATGAACAACAAATCAGTAGGAAAGGATCCAATAAGATCCAATACGAATCTCGTTTTAACGTAGTGCATCGCTATCTTTTTCCATTCTAATTCAACCACGTTTTGAGCTTTATCAAAATATCTGTTGAAAAAACGATTGAATCATTATACTTTCATAATTGATCGTTTCGTATTATGTTTTGATGCTAACCCAGTGAAAAAATTGACCAATATATCGCAGCAACATATAAAAAGGAGAAAGTTTTTTTGAATAGTCCATGAAAAATTATCCCTGTTCATGTTGAACCCTGCTTGGTACGGAAAATTGATCATATTGTACAGAATTAACACAATGATGAAAATATTCCACCATTGCCTGTAAACATTATTTGTCTTATATTAATCAGATGCTATGATACAAAGAATAATCAAGATTCTTGGGTACCTAAATAAACTGAATGGATGAATAATGTAAACGTGATGCCGTTGGTGATATCGCTTTTCATAATCTATCGATGCGTGGCTGCGTAAATAACGTTGGGCACTTTTACTCTGGTGCGATACTGTGAGACATCCTCGTAAATAAGTTGGAGTATTTGAAAGACGATTGAGAATATCCGAAAGAAACGAGTGTTTATTTTTTTGTCCCATATTCAAGTCATTTAAAACATTTTTAATCGGTTTTTCATAGGCTTGTAAGAAGGAAGAAAGTTATAAGGTTAAGAGTTAATGGTGAACTATGCCCTATGCATACTTCATCGTATTGATAATTCATGAAACATTAGATAATCAACTTGAATTATGCATGCCAGTTTATGAATGCTGAATCACATCAAACCCACCCTCAATATTGTGCCTTCTTCGTAATTATTTTCTAAAAATTATTAATTACGCATTTTTATATAAAAAGGTTTTTAATTTAAAAAGTTATTGTTTGTTATTTCTCGATATAGTTATGAAACCTTAATTATTTCAATTTAATTTATTACCTTAGAAACAAGTTTAAAACATTCTTGATAAAAAAAATTATAGTTCATAATTATGTCAAACTTTGTGAAATTGATTATAGGATGAAACATTTTAAATTACTTTTTTGCTCTTTCAAATTATGATTTTTTCGAACGAACGACTATCGTTATTGCGCTTGTGGAGTGAAAATATTTTTGGCTGATAAACTTAAAAAGTCAGGCTAGTTGTTAATAACCTTATAAATAAATAAACTAATAAAGTTAAAAAGTCATAATTTTTAAATTCTAAGAGAAATATTTTTTTATATTGCATTACTTGTCATCGAATCAAAAAATTGTCAAAAAATGTCAGTGTATAGTATAAAAATTTAATAGAAAAAAAAGTTATATTTTTATAAAGCATAATAATTTATTGCATTCTTTAACATTAAATATGTCTGAATTGATACATACATAAAAATTCTATTATTATTAAATTTTTCAAATGTAATATTATATTTACTCATTTTAAAACAAGTTATAATTATTATCTGTAAAAAATTATTCAGTTTAAACTCTTTCAATTCATCGAGTCTCTCTGAATTTGTAAGTCGATCAATGCTGATTAATAAACCCTTACTGTACGAAAATTAGATCATTAGTTATAATAAAACAATACTAAATTTTGGTATTATTAATAAAAATTTGATTGTCTTCTTTAATTTATAAAAAAAAGTTTTATCTCAAAAATAAAATGTTGCAAAATAAAAAGAATATTCACTTGCACATGAAATTTAAAAATACATTTGAAGTATCATTCTTCAATCATATTGTGCTGTATTTTTTTTCACTAGAAAAGATTTGTTGCTTCTATTTCATTTCAACATGGACGCAGTTCTAGCAATTTTACTTGAATTATCGAGAGTTAAGTATAATTTAACTCTCAAATCAAGCTTTTGTGGAGTTTTATGTTCTAAAGTTGCAATTGTATTGATATAACTGAATTGCATTACAAAACCCACTATTACAGTCTCAGGCATGTCTCCTGAACTTTTAGTGACATCTGGCAACACATGTAAGCGTATTATTGACTTGTTACCTCTTCTCCAAACAACTAGCCTGCAAAATGTTTTAATAATAAAAATAAAATTTTAAATTGACTGTAATTTATACTTTAATTACATGTTTCAATTAAAATTTGAATAATTACTTAGGATCATCTTGAAAGTTCTGGGTTTCATTAAGTTCATCATACTCAGCAGCATCATCTTTTGGAGGTAATGTGAATGATGAATTCGGTAATAATATTTCACCATTTGGAACAACATTAATTGGTTTTACTTCTTCAATGACTGCTGTTTGACGAATTGCAGAAGGTAATAGGTTTGGAGAGTCACAACCCTAAATTATATCATGAGAGTAATAAAAATGTTGAATAATCAATAAAAAAGAATAACTACCATTTGAATCCTTTCTTTATTAATTTCTTCTACTACTCCTTGTACTTTTGTAGTTGTTACAACTGGTGTTTCCAAAGATAAAAACATAATTTGCATTTGATGCTGAGTTGGATTAGATAGTTTTAAAAGTAGTTCACTTGACTTTCCAAATTGAAGTGGTTCATATGTAACAATACGAACTTCTGGTAGGTGATAACTATAATTATATTTATTTCATGTAAATTACTAATAACTATCAGAGTCAACAAAAAAAAAAAGCAAAATACTTACTAAGCTGCCAATTGAATTTTAAATTTTGTTGATGTAGAACAATAATCAGGTTTACTAACATTGTGTTCACATGTCCTACATCTTTGAGATCTTTTAATAATAAATTGTTTTCTTTGAGGTCTTAATTTATCAATGGTATCAGCTTGTAGTTCTGGATGCTGCAAACGCTGATCTATTGTAGTAGCTAAGGAAATAAAATCCATTATCAAAATTTTTATTTCTGAAACTGTTTAAATTGTCTTAAACTTAGATATCTCAAATTTATATCATTTTAATTTTGAAATTTAGAAAGAAAAAAATGAGTATAAATGGTAAATTTATAATAAATCATGAAACAAGTAACTTACTTCTTGTTATATCTATTGATTTAGTAAATAAATCACATAAAGATTCATCCACATTTTCTTCAGCTACCGAAGGGGTTGGTGTAGTGACTGTTTGATTTTGGGCTTGAGTTAGTGGAGGTCGACCAGATCGTTTCCGAGCCATAGCAGATGTAATTCCAAATTTTTCCTATACATTAAATGAAAGCAAAATTATAAATAACAATTACCAGGTACAATTATATATTAAAAAAAATAACCAAATTTCAAATACTTTGAAAAAATACCTACAAATTGTAAAAATGAACGTTTAATGTGGAACTTTTTCCTTTCTTTTTGTTGTTTTTCAAATGAAGCTAATATTTTGTAATAATTGATAAGTGCATTAACTCTATTTGAATATGGATTTTCTTGTTCTTTCCAACTGCCCGTGGCTAAATTTAATAGAATCCAAGAATTATTAAATGTTTTAATTAAATATAAATTTCATATATCTTACCAACAGTCTGGTCTGGAATGCCAGCATCTCTTGAACTCCATCGACAAAGCGAACAGCTTAAATAATAAACCTTCTTTGTAGTTGGTTTAGATTCTTCTTCAGATTTTGATTGAGATGATACTGAGAAACTTTGTCCCAGTCGAATTGATAAGGTTTGTAAACAGCATGGGCAGTCAAAACAATTAGAGCACCTAATCAAAAAAATATTTATGTTAACTTGGGTATCATCGATTAGTTTAGAAAGTTTTGATTAAAACCTCAACCTAAGTTATTATGATTTCTAGTAAATTGTGTTCGATTAAATTTTGTATAGTCTTTAGACATTTTTATTTTTAAGTCTGATAAATTTTTGCAAATTGTTTATCTTTGATAGAGTTAAATGAATTAAAACATTATTATATTGTGAGTAAACTGAAAATACTTACTTATTCTTCTTTAGTCTCACTTCTGAAGTTGGCAAATTTTCTAAACAATTAGGACAGTAATATGAGTCAACCTGTTTGATAAGAAATAAAAATTATATATATTAATAAATTTATACTCATGTAATGGAATTTATAAATACATACCTCATGGCATACACAAAATCCGCATCTAATACTTAAACAATGCCTACAAAAGTAGATTTTTGAAATACTTTTTAGGGATCCACAACTGCAGGAATATTGTACATATTCAGGTTGACGTAAGTAAGCCATGATGTACTTCAGACTCGAGTAAGAATATTTTATTTCATTTACGAAAAACTGTTTAAAGGAGCAATCTTAACATTTTTGCAGCTCTCAAAAATTATTGGCAATAAGATACATGACTATTCATCTACAAGGTGTTTAATATAGCTACTGTCAAAAACGTTAAGGTAGACAATAAAAACAAATAACATCGTCGATCCGACTCATAATTAAGGAATAGGAATGATGGAACACGTTCGAAAATAGTATTTGAAAGAGATTTCGATTTCAATGTTATTTTGGAGAGCTGCATCCGAATCTGTAATCAGGTGTCTCAGCTCTTTTTCCGTTCAGCCAATAAATAACAATCAAACTTGAGTGAATTTCAAAGACAAATAAAAGCACCATATAAATTTGAGTTTTCTTCGTATTCCTTATTTTGTGTTCTTCTTTCAGAAGAAGCTTAAGACCACTGTCACTTTACAAGTTTGGCGCGGTTGTTCTAAATCAAACCATTCCTGTTTTTGATTTTTGATATAACATTGAACATTAATTCATTTAAACATGAATAAAAACAAAATGGGTAGCAGTGACGAAGAAGAGTCCTTTAGTAATGAAAATAATTCTAAAAATGAAAGTCCAGAAAAGTTAAATGATGAAAGTTTGGATGAAAAAGACGTTATGAAAATTCTTGTTGCTACAGATCTTCATTTAGGTTATGAACAAACAACAAAAAGAGGTTTGTCACTAATAATTAATCTATTCATTGTTGTAGCCACTAGTTCTGTTCTTTTAAGATTAATTTGAGTTTTTCCAAATTATACTAAATTCCATATTTTTATATGAACAAAGTTGTTTGCATTGTTTTTGAAATTACATACCTTGTGTATAGTATTTAAATGCAAGACAACTTTGGAACTTATATTTACTACATGCATCAATGCATCAATAATTAGATACAGTAGTGATTTTTACAATCAATCACTCCAATTATTTTCATATCTCAAAACAAAGTTGCACCTTTGATAATGAAATATATATGTAAATTTTAGCTTTAATATCTTCTGATTTATGAATAGTTTCAATATTTTTAAAAATATATAATTTATTTAATTGTATGACCTGAATTGTATGGAATAAAATTAACTTAATTATATTTTCTGCTCTCTCTATGAAAAAAATAAAAAGATCATTACTGATTGGATAATGACTCAATATAACAAAAGATAAAGACTTAGATTTGGGATAGTTTACAAAAATCTGTCAACCGTTATTCGATTTTGAGCTATTTTTTCATTCATAGATTCAAAGATATAAGTAAAAACAAGTTTTTAGTTAAGAGTATTAAACTTAGACTTTATTCCAACATTTTTAAAAGTATGTAACATTTGGTTTTGTAAAATATATTTTTAGTAACATTTTAGGTAAAATCATGATCGTAAGTAATCAGATATTTCACATGGTACATCAATGTCTAAGATTGATTATAGATTAAAACTAATAAAACACAATATTAAACGAGATTGATGAATAATTATCTGACCAAAGGTGCATGAATAAAACTTTGATAAAATTTTACCTGGCTAACTTATTAGTGCCTGCCTAAGAAGCATAGAAACAGGACAGTTAAACCTAATACAATGATTCCAATGATATACTATTTTTCGAATACTTCTGCAATGAGAAAAATTATACGTTCGTCCTTAGTGACAGGTCAACCTGTGCTTTAATACAGTTTCCATTTTTTGACAATGTGTTACAGGACAATGTTGACAGTGCTGTTCACATTTTTTAATATAAGGAAAGAGTAGCAGTTGTTGAATGAGTTTTTTCTTTTCAAACTCATATCCGCCCATTGCACCATTAAAAGTTTTACAGAAGTCTACAATGTTTATTGATATTCTTATGTTAAACTCTGGCATAAAGTGATTCAAGGGGTCCAAAAAATATGTCTGAGTCTTGTTATACCCAAACATTATTTGCTGCTGGTAATGTTTTATTGAAAAATTGTTCTGATAATAGCTGAAAAACGCCAAAAAGTTTAGTACAAGCTAGTGGATTTTATTTGTTTTTGACAAAATTTCTTAAGATTAATAGTGACATAAAGTAGTTGAGACTTTTCTTCAAATTTATGTAATTATCTTATAAACAGTTTCATAAACATTTTCTGAGATATTTGTTTTCTACTTGATTGATGAATCAATTAGGGGCATTTCTTTCTTTCTTGAACTTTGTAACAAGATCTAAAAAACAACAGTGACGGCACGCTGAGCATAGAGAAACATGTGGCTTTTGAGAATCGCGTTGTGCTCAACGGACGAGTAATGGGTATTGAAAAAAGCTGCTATCTGTGTTTTTCAAAATATTTTCTTTTGTTTTAACAACCTAGTACTGTACAAATTAGTGCTGTAAAATAATTAGACCCCTTCGAATAGGTGCACGATGTCAAATTTCTTTGTAAGTTATTCATAAATAAAACTGAAGTATTATTAAAATACATAAATTAAAATCCAAACATATTAATGCATTTAATTTTTTATTTATTTATTTATTTATTTATTTGAATTATATGAAATTTTTGTACAATTTATGTTCCTATGATTTTGGACTTTTTGGATCCTTTTTGGAACTTTTCTGGCTTTCAAATCGATCCTCACCTTCGTCAATCCATCCTTATCGGGCAAATTCGAATAGCACCTCATGTTAGCATCAATCTGGCCAAATTCTCGTTGCCGCAGCGCAAAGCCAATTGCAATGGTGTATTGCCAAACTTATCCTGAGCATTGATGTGCGCCGGATGATATTTTGTTTTGCTAAACTTGAATAACATTTTCGCCAGGTCAAAAAAAAAAGGTCTCAGAGGTCGTCACCGTTTTTCTGACAAATAATGTGCAACGGCGTCGATCCTTCTGCATTTGCTAAATTGATATCGGCACCGTTTGTCAGTAGCAGTTGTAGCATTTCCTTACAATCCGAATGTAGATTCAGAACCAAATGTAGGGGCGATTTACCAATTGTTGTCAAGGTGCAATTCGGATCCTGGCCGAGTTCGAGGAATTTCTTGACAGCATCTTTACAGGGAGCCATGCACGCTATTTGAAAGTGCAAAATAGGTCTGCTCGTCTATGTAGTTCAGATCAAATCTATTGTATATTGTAAAAAGGTCAGGGACGACGTCATAGTCTTTGTTCTGAGCCGCAAGATGAATCGGTGTGGTGCGACGCAAAATTGGCTTGCCGTCTTTATCAAGACGGAAGCTCGTCTTTGTAACCGGTGCAAGCTACAAATCCGATGAATCTTCTCTTTTCATATCCTGAAAACCGATCTTCACAAGCGAAATAATAATTTGTGGAATCCAAGAGCAGGCGCTCAATTTGTTCGGGACGAAAAATTTCCCGGAGGTCTGGAAGTTGGTCTACCCAATTGCCGATTAAAGGGTCAATGCGACGGAGAAATTCATGTCGCTCCTTTGTGAGCTGCCAATTATTCACTCCATTTAGTAACTGCTTCAGTTGGTATAATTTTGAATGTATGTCAAAATTACCGTCGATGGCTTCAATATCTGAATCCATGATCTTATCGTGAATGTATCTCCTTGTCTGCCCCGTACATCTTTCACACACAAACACAATTGCTAATATAAGCTAAGCTTTTTTAAAAATCACAAAATCACCCGATGTAGTCGATGAAATTTTTCTTTGCTGTCTATGCTTCGGCACTGTTAGCTGAACTGACAGTACATGCGCTTGTACAATCTTTATATATACTTACACGGAGTCATTCCCCTACTCCACTTTTCTGGACATACCCTTTCTAATTGTCGTTACGTGCGTGCGTAAGACAAATACAGAGATACTGTGCCCGAATTTCGCCGTGCGCCTGGTAGCAAGGCCCCATATTGTTATTTTGAATAATAAAAATTTCTTTTTCAATTATTCAAAAATTTCTAAAAATTAGAGTAAATTAAACAGTGTATTTTTAACGTATTGCATATCCCTAGAATTTCACATTTTAACTGTTGTTTTCTATTGTAAGTCATTGTAAGGGCACTCTAGTACGAAAAAAGACCCTAATTTAACCTATGATCTAACTTATATCTAACTTATAAAAAAGAGATGGACCTAAAAGTGAAGCCAAGATAAAACGGCTTCTGATTGGCTTACACCAGCGGCTATACGCTACGCTACGCGAGCGACACCGCAGTCAGTCGACCGCCGTCTGCTCTGCATGCGCAACTTGACATAGACGTAGTATAGTATAATGCGCGCGTAGCGCGCCGTAAACTCTAGTAATGCTCATATAAAGAATGGCACTAAATGACCTTGAAAAAAAAGTTAAATTCGAACGCAAAAATTTCCGCTCTCTTTAAATCTACATTAAAAAAATTAGATTTACCGTGAGAAAAACCATAATTTAATAATCAATAAAAAATCCATTTTTGGACGCGTAAGTCGCCTTCTTTGTATTTTCTTATCGAAAGGACAAGTAGGAATCCTAAAGGCTTGGTTTGTTACTTATCATAAATAAATATAGTCTTATAAATAGTACGAGAGATAGGAAATATTAAAATAAATTTTGTGTTATCAACGCATATTAATCTTGATTATTTACATTATTTATATGAAACTAATTAATGAAAAATGTATCCTTTTTAGTTCAAGAAGATGACAGTTTCAGAACTTTTGAAGAAATTTTACAGTATGCAGAAGAACATGAAGTAGATATGATTCTTTTGGGTGGCGATTTATTTCATGAAGCTAAACCTTCACATAACGTTGTCACGAAATGCATTAATTTATTGCGAAAATATTGTTTAAATGAAAGGTAAATATGGAATATCACATCATACAACTATGTAGATATGCTTTATTATCGATTACTTTAAAATGTGTATGCTGCTTCAGACAAGTAAAAATTCAATTTCTTACTGATCCAGAAGTAGCTTTTAGTCATTGCGAACAAAAAAAAGTTAATTACGAAGATAAAAATTTCAAAGTTGGAATTCCAGTATTTTCAATTCATGGCAATCACGATGATCCAAGTATGTATAAATTACATATTGTAATAAGTACTAAATACTATTAACTTTAGGTGCAATTTTCGCTCTCAGTTCCAAACGAATCACAAAGAATTACGAAGTTCCTTTATCGAAAGACGCGCTTCCTTTAAAAAAAAAAAACAAAAATCATATTCGTACGTAAAAGTTTCTACTCTTTTCAAATTTGAAATAAAAAGGGGGTTCCTATTTGAAAAATCGACTTTTGGTTCGCTGTAGCTTTGAAGTTATGCTTAAGGTCAAATTCAAGGTCATCATTCGATTCCTGGTCGAAATTTATATCGAACACGGGGTTTTTTAATTTTTATTGCGCTTGCTGTGCAAGATATCCAGAGGTTTCTATACTTTTGGAACATCCTGTATAATGCACCTTATGGATAAGTTTGACTAAACGAATTGACGGCTTACTTTCTTATTTCATTATTTATTTTCATGAACGAGTCTAAAAAAAGTTTTCAAGGTAAATCAAAATATTGCATGTTTTTATTTTCTAATTTAAAGGTTTTGGAGCTATTGGAACAATGGACGTTCTTGCAGCAACTGGACTCATCAATTATTTCGGAAAGTGGTCTGATGTCACGAAAATTTCAATCGTTCCTTTACTTTTTCGTAAAGGAAGTACTACTGTTGCTCTTTATGGATTAAGTTATATGAACGACCAGCGACTCTCCCGGCTGATAAGAAACGATAAGGTTTATAACTTGAATTTTAATCAAATTACTTCTAAACAAATAATGCTTCTATCGCTATTAAAGAAAATATACCCATGAGTAACCAGGACCAAATTCTTAGTCAGCTGATTTTGAAAATAGAATAATTATATATAGTACTGTAATATTTAGATAAAACGTTGGCAATTACCTATATCAGTTTCAAAATATCTGATTATAAAGTGTTACTATTTCTTTTTTTAATAATAGTTTTTTTACGTAAAATCCTCATTCATACATCAGCTTGGCCAAACTAATGGTTCATTTAGCAAAGTGTTGAAGTTTCATAAATATTCAACATTTTTAAATGAACTTGCACTGGGGATTTTCATATTTCGCTGAATTCATGGTACACAAGGAGGGCGTTAATTTTGTCCGGTCCAACAGAGTTGTAGAACGTGTATAGGCATAGGAAATTCCGGCGTTTCATCGGACAGAATTACTACTCACCTAGTGTATATTTTTGGACAGGTTAAAAGAGGAACTAAAAGGGAAACAAAGTAGTTTTTAAAAAATGATGTAATTTTTGAAAGTAACATTTAAGAAATAAAATTCTCAAACAATACATTTTCAAATAAAATTATTGAAATTTATATTTGTGATAAAAACTTATAAAAATATTTTAGTTTCATTTTGTGCGAGGTGAAGAAACTGGAAACCCCTTCAATATGTTAATTCTGCATCAAAATAGAGCTCAACATAGTAAAAATTCATTTGTTCCTGAAGATTTACTGCCAGATTTTCTAGATCTTGTTATTTACGGGCATGAACATGAATGTATAATAATGCCTGAACGATCAAAGCTAAATCCGAAAATTCACGTGTGTCAACCTGGTAAATATGTCTATCAATTATATTTAAATGATGATTGATATGTACACTATAATAGAATTAATCTATTTAATTTGGTGTTTTAAGGAAGCTCCGTAGCAACTTCATTAGCTCAAGGAGAGTCCGTTCCAAAACACGTTGGATTATTAAGTGTTTATAAAAATAAATTCAAAATGGATCAATTGCCACTGAAAACTGTCAGACCTTTTGTTTTCGAAGACTTATTACTCAATGAATGTAATGATGAAATTTCTACTTATAAAAGTAGAACTGAAGCCGTAGAAGAGTTTGTTGATAACTACGTTGAAAACGTGTTAATTCCACGAGCTACTGAATTATTAACTGGTATGTATTGTTACATTCTTAGATAATATCTATAATATTATGGCCCCTTTTTTGGTACCGATTCTGAAGTTTTATTTTCACTTGAAAAATCGGAAAAAATTGACAAAGGTACCTTTCAACAGTCCAAAAAGACCAGAATTTTTTCAGATTTTTCGGATACTTAAGAACTTATTTATTGAAAAGTTCAGAAATTAATTGCGATCTAATTTGATATCAAATCTGAAAATCTTTTTTTTTTAGAAAAAGAACTACCATGTAATTTATAGCGTCTACGAGTGATATCGATTTCTCAAAAAAATATTATTTTGACCCATATATATTCATTTATGGGCTATAAACTTGAGTCTTTTATAGACTTTTATATTTATAAATCCATATGTGCTCTCACTTATTATAATTTATTTCTTCACAAAGACTGACACTACATTTTTTCCGGATATTTTCAGATCATCCAATGCAGCCTCAAAAACCGTTAATCAGACTGAGAATATTTTATAGCAATGATAATGATATGTTTGATCCATTAAGGTAAATTTATTAAAATATTTATCTATATAAAAGTTTGTTTTTTATGAACGTTAAAATAATTCCTTGTAGGCTTTCTCAAAAGTATTACCATGTTGTTGCGAATCCACATGATATATTTCTTTTCCGAAAATGTTCGTCCAAATTGAAAAAGAAAGACATCATTCCATCTAATCAAGATCTTGGAGAAATAGAAGAAATATTTCGTTTTGATGAGGTAAGTAATTTAACTTCTTATGGTTATGCTGATTATAGTGAATCAAAGAGAGTATCGAAGCTCTAGCTTTGTGTGATTGGAAATTCGAAAGATTTGGGATGCCGCTTGTGTATGCACGATGAATAATGAATAATAGTAATTTAAAATCAAGTAGCGATTGCCCTATGCATAATAACTTGTGTGATGAGCATTAGTTACTTTGTCAAAAAGGGAAAGTCCTAGTTTTTCGTTATAAAAACTATAACTTTCTACTTTTCTTCAGACAGCACGAACCGTCCTGGCACCCATTTTCTTGTATAAGACATCAATCTTCCTCCTTTCGGTAATAGGCGTCAAAATACCGAAAGATAGTCATATTATAAATCAAATATTGTAATTCAGTACCACATACTTTATATACTACTGAATTAAACCTTACTTATTGTTTAGGGGGACAAAGACTGGAAACGATCTGTTCAAGGAGGAATCAGTGATTACTTTAAACAAGATGACCAGGTGGGCAAGCTCACTGTTCTCTCTTTGAATGAACTTAATCGAGCACTGTCACGTTTCGTAGACACTAATGATGGAAACGCTTTCAACGAACTTGTAGAGTAAGTACAAAAGTGGACATATTATTGAATAACTGCTAATAATAATGTTTTTTTAGGCATCAAGTTAAGGAAACTGTCTCATATTTACTAGAAGATGGTCGTGATTATAAAAATAAACAAGATATTTTAGAAGGAATTAAAGATTATTCTATTGCTCGTGAATTGTCTGAAGAAGATAATAAAGTAAGTAGAATAATTCTGATATTTATTATTATCTTCATAAAATTTAATCATAAAAACTTATTAGGAAAAAAATTCTAATCATAATGCGAAGAATGTAAACAGTAACGATGATGCTCTTCCTGATGACACACATGCTAAAAAAAGAGGAAAGTATCAAAAACTTGATGATGAAGAAGCTGATTGCTTGCAAAATAATACGAAACGAAGTAAAGCAAAAATATCAAAAAAAATTTCAGCTCTTGATATAAGTACTTCTAGTAGATCTAAGAAAATTTAAACTAGAACCTATTTGATATTTTAAAATATCACTTTTGATTCAGAATAAAAATTTGACATAATTTTTCAAATTCTAAGATTTATGTGTCAATATTATTGTTCAAACTCTTTTATTGAATTTTATTTAAACGTTTTTAAGTATAATGTCGTTGTTAAATCACAAAAATAATACCTAAGAGTGAATAAAACATTTTTATATTAAAAACTTTCATAATTCATTGTATTAATCAGTTTCAGTTATCAGTTAAAATGACCTAAGCAGCATATTGATTTTTAGGATAGTAATTCATATCCCTGAAATCAATGTACTTTGAATTTTTAACTGCATAAAACGTATGATTCCTTTTGATACATATATAATAGTTTACTTATCATTGTGACAATATGACTTGTCTTTTATTTTTTAACATTTGTTTATTGCTCTTCTTAGAAACTTTATCAAATATTCTTTATAATTCATAAATTAATTCATAAACTAATTCATAAATTTTTTTGTTTCATGTATACTTTTCCAAAAGTTGTTTCTTTGTGAGATAAAGTAGACTTTATAATAAGAAAGAAAATGATTTTTGGTGAGGGCCATGTGATCAAACGAAAAAAATACGAGTATTTTTTTTTGTGAAAATTCTACAATAATGTTTGAAATCTAGTGGTCTCATTGTTCATGACCTAGACCATTGTTCAATTGATAAAATTGAATGTTATCGTTAAAACTAAATTTAGATCAGACCAGCTAGGTCGTGTACCAGGGAGTGATTGTTAAAGTTATAAGAACAATGACATCAATATCAATAATGTGTGAAGGGGAAAAATCCGATAGAGGCGCCAACAGTGGCTGCATCAGCTTTATAGAACTGTAAGTTACGACTACAAACAGAAAAACAGAAGTTACACCAATACATAGAACAACAGTAAGTTGCACCTATGAGGTAAAGGACCTTATTTTGGAGTATTTTTGAAAACTGCCCCTATTATGAATTAGCTATTACATACAAGATTTCAACTTTAATAATTTTTTTTACTTTATTTAAAATGAATATTGAATGTTAATTCATATTCAGAAGCACAAGTTCTAGCGACTAAATCACATATGAAATATTTCATACATTTCTTATAGGAATTATGTACATGTTTCGTTGGTTTTCTCATAAGTTCCATAATGGGGTCCTTTACCTTACATTGTAATAGGAAACATTCCAGCAGTGAAAACTAATGGGACTGAAAAATTTATCCACTATTCAGAGGTCATCAAACTTTACACAAAAAATCGTCAACTAATATTTTTTTCAGTGTTTTTCTATAAAATAAAAATAAAATTTAATAAATGAGAATTCAACTTTGAGCCTATGTATTAATGAAGAATCAAGAAACTTGAAAGCTTAAATTTTGGAAAGCTTCCTTTAATGTTTACTTTTGAAGTTTCAATTTCAATTCAATTTTATTATACCCTGATCGTTCTCATAAATAGTCCTGTGTCAAAAAGATAGGACTGAGGCACATTTTTTGCCCATTTTTCGCGCTGGGGTGGCGATGTGTATAAATCCTAGATGCATTAGCAGCGACCGGCGCAGAGCAGCCGGTATTGCACTACATATACAACGTATCGAATAGAGGGAGATAGCTAGCTCTCTGTCTCTTCCTTTTTCAACTCGACGCGCGCGACTGCAAAAGGTGGGAGAAAAAGAGAGAGAGAAAGAACGTCAGTATCATAGCAGTATAGCAGTTGCATCGGGACGTGGGCCCGGGAGAGCTGTCTTACTGCTATTAAGTCGTGACAGGTTTAGTCAGTGTATTTGCTTTTACGCACACGCATGCCGCGGGCGCGTACTCGCTAGTTGGTTTCACGCTGCAGTGGGCCAGCAGTCGCGGAAATAATTCACCAATTGCACCCGGAACCCGCTCTGTTTTTCGATTTCCTTAGCGAGTCACGGTATCATACAAAAAGCCAGTAATCCCATCGTTTTATTTTCTATCGTAAGCAAGGCTGACGTTCAAATACACACGCGCACGCACACCACTCGTCGCCGTGTCTCGAGTTTACATGCACCTCTAGCCCGACAGTAGCCGCCATTTTGCTGGCATCTGTGTGCGTGCGGCGGACGCACACACACACACATTTATTCACATATCTATACAGTTGATGACAATCGTATACTCGCAGACGGCGGCAGTCGTAGACTGCAGACGCACACCATAGATCATACGGTATACGATACATAACATCTGTGCTTAGTTCATCAGAAATAAAAACTACTCTCGTACACGAAGGTATTGGTCACTGAAAAAAACCTGCGTCACCGAATGTACGCATGTATCTTCGATGAACAGTCGAACTTGAATCTTCGCTACTAGTCAATGCTGTTTGCCGCGTTCAAACGATTCATGTATGTGTTTTTCGGCACCGCAGACGATTTAGCATCCTAATCGGCTGCTTCGATATTGCTCGAGTTTGCGATCATCGGCATCCTCGAGGGTCGGTGAAATTTTTTTATGATTGGTGTACTGTAACGAGCAATTATAAGTGACCACTGGTGACTCTGGATACAGTGACGTGTGCATACGTACCCCTTTACACTCGCAACACTCGAGGGCAAATGTACACACTGCATCACACCGTGACAGTCTGGCATTATTGATGGCAAAAAAAAAGTTAAAGATCGATTTGTGAATATTGCCGCGACTCGCGGTAGTGGCATTGCGTTGCGAATTTTTCATGAATTCGAGGCTACGTCGATCGTGTGCATATTTACCATTCTACGTGCTGCGAGCAGAAACAACGCCAGTGTCAATGCACGCAAAGCAGAATCTCGCGTCATCCGCGCTCTTTTGAGGTTACAATTGCTGCAGGCAGTGGTTTGCAGTTTGCACTCGTCTCGCCGAATCGAGATCGAGACATAGAAAACCACCACAAGACGGCTGCTAAGCATCCGTGAGATTGTGCATCGCTTCTTTTCTCCTGCGCTTGGCTCAACCTTCGTTTTTGTTGTTGGAAGATCAAAACAAACCAACGTCAGCGGTAAGTAACTAGTGTTTTTGATATGTTAAACATAGTAGCATAAGAGTATAAGTTGTTCTGCTGTTTGTTTGTTTTTTCTCTACAATTCTACGGTTTCTCGAGCGATTGTTGTTACGATAACGTGTCTCCAACTTATTTTTCTACTTTTAAATGTTCTTTCATTTCGGCAATTCATTTTTTGAATGGTAAAGCATCTCCTATTAAAAATTAAAGATAATCAATGGCTTTAATATCTTTTTTTTTAACTTTTTTTTTATTTACAATCTGTCCATAGTGAATAGACACTTGGTCAATCTTTTATACATCAGTAATAAAAAGAAACAAGTGTGCGATGATGTCCACTGGCAAATAATTTTATTCACCATTTCCATCATCTTTTTAAATGTAAACTTGAAAAAAGGCGCTTCGTTTTAAAATGTGCATAGTTCATAAGCGAGTTCGTGAATGAGAAACGAGGCTCATCGAAAGTACACATTCGCGCCTTATCTCGAGCACATACTCGATGTCGATACTCAAAAAAGAGCCCAGATTGCGTGATCGATCAATATTATTTTCTTTGACTTATTCGTACATTGTGTCCATCGCTAGTTTCTTCGATACAATGACCGAGCGGTCTTTTCTAAGATATGTGTTCCTGCATATTCAATAATGCAGGCGTGTGAAGTCGTGGCGATATCATAAAAGTCACCGGAGATTCCGTAAAATTTTAATGTGCCTCGAATGCACGAAGAGAGTCGCGCATTCGTTTGTCTCACTCTCTCTCTCTCTCTCTTTCTCTCTGGCTTGAAACTCGTAAAATTCAGCATTCTGCCGCTTCCACCTCCATGACCATGAGCCCCCACAGTGTACGTATGTACATGCACACACATTACGTACACACTATCACACATGTGCAGGAGAGTATAACGATGGCACATACACCGTTGGCAACGCGCATCTGTCCGCCCGTTAATTATTGCTACTGCCTTCTCTCTTTCTCTCTTTCTACTTCTCATTTGCTTCGTGCTGTCTGCTCGTTTCTATCTCTCTTTCTCGGTTTATCACGTATATGTGTGTTGCACGTAAACGTAGATGTGCATAAATACGTGTATTTTGTAGCTCGACAAATCGACCGCATATAGATGCACACGTTATTTTTTCTCGTTTACTTCTTAATGTCATTTTGTAATGAATCTCGTGTTCAACGCTTGGAGAGAACGAAAGACGCGATGAACGAATTCAAAAATAAATTTGCCATTGTTATGGGAATTACTTTTGAAGTTTTCAAGTAGCCACGTACATACGGGTTGTATGACTTTGAGCATGATACGACCAAAAAATGAAATCTATATTCAAGTAATACTTTTACTTTCATTGAAGAACTGATGAAATTATTTTATTTGGGGTCAATAAGGGTTTGAAATCACGTACATGGTTTTTAACTAATAATTTCGATTGTTTGTCAATTTTCACATGAAAAATCAGCCCATATACCTAATTCAATACCCATATGTATATTATAATACACGGCCTACATGTATATTATGTATGCACACATAGGTAAAATGCATTTAGAGATGCATAGTCTCGCGCAAGGCTTTACTCGCTAAAACTTCCGCATTCTACGGACTTTTACATGCAGTCCTGTACATAATGAAAACTCCATAGTGTATATATCGTGCGCGGCTCTCCGTGCACTCGCGCTCCGTTCCAATGCTATATAATTTTTGTAGCTCTCATTATGGGTCTCTCTCTCACTGTCTCTCTCCGATCTATAGCGCCTTTCTCTTTAACTGCTTCAATAATTGCCTCTCTGCTCGTGCACACATGCGTGCAACGAAGTCCGGCGGTGTGGGCTTTCTTTGCGAGAAATTGCATTTTCATGATTTTCGACGAAAAAAAAAAAATACCATTTCGCAAAAGAGGGTAGAGAAGCGTGTTTACTCGTCGTCGTCGTCATCGAAGTTTACGCTCGTTTTATATTGTTAAAAACCTGCACTCGATGCAAAAACCTCTCGGTACTCGCGAACCCTCCAAAAAGGGTCTCGCACTTGATGAATTTTCCGAGTAGAGCTCGGTGTCTCGCGAGCGCGTGTGTTATATTACAACGCATGCTCGTACTTTTTATTCTTGACCGCAAGAGACTCTCCATCCCGTTTGGAGCGCGCTGAACCCTGCCGCGCGCACCCGCTCTCTTCGCCTCACGATATGTATCGCCTCGCGCGGCAGTAACAGCAGCAGCAGCAGCAGCAGTCACAGCGGCGCTGCATTTACTTACGCGAACTCCTTTATTTTTATGTATCGCATTATATTTTCGTTCGCTCGTGGAGTCGTGCGCACGTATAGTAGTCGAACCATCGTTTCCGCAGAGCACCGCTGCCGCCGCCGCCACCGCGACGCTCATTAAAATAAAGACACACACACGCGCACGAAATGTGCATTTATCTTCACGCTTAGCCGTGTGTATGTTCGTGTGTACAAGTGATGTGACTTCGTATCATACGCGCGGCGGTCTGCAGTCATATTCCGCCGCATTCGGCGTTCGGCATGTATCGCATACGGTGTTCCGATATCAATTGATGGATGTGGCACAGTATACGACCAACACTTAGGTTGTTACGTGCCAAATGCATTCGTTTCGGTGACTATTTTTTCTCGTCGCTTCTGCTGAATTCCTTACTCATATTTACTCAAAAAGTTAAGGACAAAAACCTCTCACGCATATAAAGTCAATCAACTATCCAAACATCATTAATTGGACCTCGTCGGTGGAAATAATAGCAACTGATCAAAATATCAGGTACTAAATATACATACATGCGAATCTCTCGATGAACTGTTGTACTTGTTATACATATACACAAGGTCGTTTCGGTCTGCAATAAACAGGCTTTGTATAATGAATCGTATGGATCTGTATGCACTTTAACGCTTTGGCAGGTTTGTCTAAAAAAAGTTGTGCATATAGCATATCCGTACGTACATACACAAAAATTGCCGAGATCTACGGTAACTCTTTCAAACGAAGGTTAGGTTTTGTCTTCTTTCGTAATTGCTCATTGATTGACAGAACTTTTTATTTTTAGTCGCTATTAAATTAACTCAACGGTGAGACGCTATTTTCTGTTGTTGGTTAGTTTACTGTTCTGTTTTTATAAATGTTATTTATGAATAGATAGGTCGTTTGATTATTTATATATGAAAATAGCAACTTGCGCTCTATCAAATGTATCATTTTAATTTCGTTTATATTGAAGTAAATGACTTACTTACATTTTTTTTTTGTTACAGATTATTGCACCATGGAATACGAAACTGATGTGGTTGATTTAAGCGTGGGGTAAGTTTTTGATAGCAGTACATGATCTTGAAGGGTAGATACCATTTTTCAAGGTTTCTTTTCCTTTCTATAAAAGGAATAGCAGGAGAGAGTCACCTAGTATATCTCTTAACTTAATTCCTGCATCATCGAATGCAACCAATTCAGCAACTAATGAGCCTAGGGCAGTTCCATTAAATTTAGGTGGTAATTGCGTAAATAATATAAATACTGAAAACAACATGCCGAAAGCATCAAGAAATATTCAGAACTCCTCGAGGGGGATTCTGGCTAATCAATCTCGCAATGAACGCCAAACTAGACGTAATCTCAGACCTAGAACTGAGAGAAGTTATGCAGAAAGTCCTGATGAGCACAGAATGAATGGCTATCTTAATGGATCAATCACTAATGACAATGAAAAAGGTAAATTTTTATAATAATTAATAAATTTCATCTGTGACTTTATGTATATATTAAATTTCAAATTTAATAGATGATGCCGTCGAAATGCATCCAATTAAGGAACTTACTCCTGAAGAATTAGAAGAAAAAGAAAAGCAATTGAGAAAATTGAGAGAAGAAGTAAGAACAGAAGAAATGTTACTCGTGCTTTTAAAGAAAATTAAACAATCGCAGCTTAAAGAAAATATTGCTGCTGTACCAAAAGTACCAACTAAATTACCACCTCCGCCTGTGACAATGTCACCAGTGCCACCACCTTCGCAGCATGGGTTAGTACGGTGTTTATTTATAAACTTTTCTTTTTTCATTTTCGCTTTGCATTTACTATATTCTTTTGAGAAATTGATTTATATTGCAATTAATGGTTAATTCAATGTTATATGATCACAGACACAGAACTGGCAAGGGTCCGCCACCACTGCTTAGAGGTCAACCAGCTCCCTCCAGAGGTAGCACCAGTATGCATGGTCCTCCCCCCGGAATGCTGTTACCTCCAACTGTTGGTAGGAACTCCATGTCTAGTACTGGAATGGCTTCAAATATGGTAATACCTCAACCCCCACACCCAAGAGGAAGAAACACTGTCAACACATCAAATCCTTATCATTCTGCGGACCGCACAGAGAGATCAACCAAAGACCCAATGCCATCGCCTGCCCATCAGGTACACTTAAAAGTAAGTTTTCATGATTTTTTATATAATTACAAAGGGTTAGTAGAGATTGTACTAGCATGGTATTGGAAATACTAATATGAATGTTTTATCTCAAAGTTTCACTTTCTATAATAGTCAACATTAACTTTATTGAATCACAATAACCCAAATATTTCTATAATTATTATCAACCAGCTTATTGGATCACAAGATAACAAATCTGCTGTGCCTCATACACCTGTGATGCCTGATCAGGTACACATGTATGCTTTTACATTATGAGTTGAACAAGTTGTCAAAGTGCATAATATATGTAATAAAAAATTTACTAAAATGCATAGTTAGTTGACTAATGCACAGAGCTTGCTTGAAAATAATATGATTTTTGAGTATTTTTTTATCGTATATATTAGTTGTATAATTTTTAAAATTCATTGAAAGAAATAATATAATAACTTGCTTTACTTAATTTATTTCATTTTTAGAGCTACGATTGAGTTTTCTTCTTATTTATTGATTGTTCCTTGAAGTTTTTTCCCCCCCATTTTTAATGTGTTTCTCAATTAATGGATTCTTTACTAATTTATTCAATTAATGATGTTTTCAGGAAAGAACCAGGGAAGACCCACAAACTCCTGTGCAACGTCAAGCTGCAGCCAAACAGGCTTTAAGAAAACAACTAGAAAAAACCCTGTTGCAGATTCCTCCTCCCAAGCCTCCACCACCAGAAATGCATTTTATACCTAGCCCATCAAATCCAGAATTTGTGTACCTTCTTGGTTTAGAGCATGTGGTAGATTATATAACTAAAGTACCTCCAACACCTCCACCATCAGAACCATTTGAGTGCACACAGTGTAAAACAGACTTCACAACCCTCTGGAAATGGGAGAAACCAGCTAGTAGCAATAAAAAAGATGGACAAACAGGTCATGCAACTTTCCAAAAACCATCAGCTGGTCCTAGAGATCCTAGAGTTATTTGTGAACATTGCGTAACTACCAATGTTAAAAAAGCTCTTAAAGCTGAACACACTAATCGGTATGAATAATTTTGATTCAATTATCATAAAATATTTTTTATTTTTTGTAAAATGGTATTTCAACTGATTTAAAATTTATTTTAGATTGAAGACAGCGTTCGTCAAAGCATTAAAACAGGAAAAAGAAATTGACGAAAGGTTAGCGCAGACGACAAGCGCTAGTCCAGATCCACCTGTACAGATACCTGTTTTACCTAAATCTGTACCTAAAGTACCAACCCCTACGAGACGTTCTACTCCACCAGTTCCACCTCAGCAAATGCCACAGGCTTCAGCAACTCCTCCTGCATCTAAGGCTTTGCAAGATCAGCAGGCACTCGCTAAATTAGTTGAATCTTCTAAATATGGACACCCTGGATTTGCAAATGTTGCAGCAGCTGCTGCCCAACAATTACAACAACAGCTTTTACGAGGTAAGATGTCGTGTTGTGCAATTAAAAAAAGATATTCTGTTTTCATGAAAAACAAAATTAATTTTTTCAAAATTTTTGTTGAATTTAAAATTTGAACTCATTTAATGAAAAAATATGCATTTTCAGAATTGTCGAAGTCTTCCCCAGTAGGTGGATTAAATCAACATCAACCATTACCGGCTCATATGATGAATCCCTTTAATCATCTACTGTACCCGTACCAACTTGCTCACCAAATGGCTCAGGCCAGCGCACAAAATAACGCCGGTAAAAATTTAGCTGCAGAGCTCCAACGACATACTGCTGATATTCATCGACAATATTTGTTGGATATGATACCCTCTCAAGCAGCCCAAAATCAATCCAATCAAACTCCTTCGCGAACTCATCCGCACAACTGGAAAACGTAACCAGAAGTAGTGAATCGTCAATTAAATTTGGACACGTTTCGATTAACGTAAGGCTCTGAACTAGTTTTTCAACATTCAGATAGTATAAAAAAGGCTGAAAAAAGAGAGACCGAGAGACTTGTATTTTAATTCAGTCGCTGCTGTCTTAGCCACACGTACACATTTGCACCTGTGTCTCTTAAAATGTGCTTATTAATACTGATAACATTTTCTTTTCTTATAACTAAAGATACAAATATTTTTGACAATGACGTCAAAAAAAATTGACTGTGTTAAGTGTATTTTTAATATTAGGTTGAAATCATACGAAAGCGCGTATAAAAACATGCTTTGAACACTGATTATTTATTAAAAACAGTGGTGTAAAGTTGAGTGTGTAAATTTATCTATCTTTTGATTGAAATTATGTTTGTAATGAAAACATAATTATTCAATAGTGTCAATGGAATGGAAATAGAATTGAATTTTTATTTGGGAAAAAATATTACACAAAATAATCCATCAGGAGTATTTTATGAGTTAAGATTGGATTAACATTCATAATGACAATCGACTGGTTTAATATTAAATTAGTATTAATTTCTTAAAAATTAGTGGAAGGTTGTAAAGGTTAATTAAGGTAAAATACAAATGTATAATATATACGTACGTATTTCGATAGCTTATGCAAGCATGCAATTTGTGATTTTTCACGAAAATGATTTAATTAAGATGATCAAATTAAGATTTTTTTCAGAAATGTAAATTTCGAAATGTTAAAATTTTTCTATAACTATGATCAGGTGATCAGGTGTAATTATTAAATATTTATACGATAATTTATTAACACAGATTATTATTTAAAAATTATGACGCATTAGGATTCTGATCTATTACTACGTATTATCAATCAATTGATAAATATGTTTTCAAACAAACATGATACATTTTTGTATCCATACTTTAAGAACATTTTTAATCGGTTATTTTTAACTGCTGTTTTAGCAATGATAAATTATAATATATACTCTGGTCAAGCAATTTGTAAACAATATTTATTATAGAAAAAATGGACTTAATTTTTTTTTTCTTTTTTTTCTAATATAATTTTTTTTTTCAAGTACTATTATAATGTTCTATAACAATTACAATACTGGCTGTGTCTAACCGCATTTCTTCACCTTTCACTCACACGCACAGAACCTACTTCACCATCGGTTTTCAAGTCAATTATATTGTACTACAACATTCGGAAGACAGCGTTTTTAAACAAAAACTTATAATTTAAACTCATAATACAAATAAAAACTCATGGAAGTCTATTTTACTCGTCTATACTAAATATTTTTCTTTGTGTATAAGTATTGAATGATCACTTTTTCCATACTATTAATTACGAAAAAGTGAAAGCAAGTAAACTGAATTATGCTGATCGTTTATAGATAAATGTACATTGGTATGACACAAATTTAAATTTAATGTATAACTATATTTTAGGTAATAAGGTATTTGAATCTCTTTTAAATATGTATTTCATAAAAAGCAAAAACTCGAAAATACAAACGTCGAGGTACAAAAATTCGTAAGATTATATCTCTGTAAGGGTTGAATCATCTGTTTATCTATTTAAAATACTTGAATCAAATTAACGAAGTCATATGTAATCGAAATACCTTTAAAAAACAAAAACATCACGCTCTGTACATGCGTAAAGAGAAGGAAAAATTATTAAGTATTTAAAAAAAACTCGTGCAATTTAATAAGCGCGCATTCACATTAACAAACGTATGTATTTATCGTCACCTGAAACGAACTAGTCTACTTCAAAAATTACTTAAAATAATGTCCAAATAATTTATTGAAGAACAGTGAAAATTTGGAATTTCTTTCGAGTACAAAAGAATCTTTCTTGACGTCATAGAAATTGAAGTACCCAATTCCCAGCCAAATTTAATGGACTAGTTTTTCTCTCGGGTGTTGATATAATAATATGATATCGCGCTGTCTGTATAATAATTATATATATAAATAATATATATATATAATATTATAATGGCGAAACGATGCGATTATGAAAGAGAAGGCATTACGTGTATATTACAGTATCCCGATCGTATTATACGACTGAGCTCATGTTGCTTTTCGATATTTGTTGATTGTTTTTTAAACCAATCTTGCTGCACCTCAATGAACATCTCTAGCTAAGAAGTTCTTTTTCCACAGCAGTCGAAAAGATACACATGTGTTTTCCAAAACATGACGACAAGAGCTCGAGCAAAGAATAATTAGTTTCTCGAAATGGACAAATAATTTTTCCGCTCCAACAAGAAAATTAAACTTGACTGTTCTTGCCGCATTCAATCTAATAGGATAAATTTACGATCGATTATCGCCGATTTTTACATTATCATGAAAAAAAACTTGATAAATTTAACGATAAAAATATGTATATCTATTGTATACGTATATGCACTATACATGATATAATTATTATATACGTATCCACTTTATGCGAACGATTTATCCACACTTTTTCCTTATAATTGACAAAAAAGGAAAATTAATTTGTACATAAATTATTACATACAACTATTCTATGAATATAAGTGTAGGTTTTCTTTATTATATATTATCATTATTATTATTACTATTATTATTATTGCTATTATTATTATTATTATTGCTATTATTATTATTATGATTATCATTATCATTATATGATACACAGCATTAGTTTGGACAATAAAAAAAAATTTTTTACACAACTTAATATATACATATTGAAATTATTTTTTTTACCCTGATCAAGGTGTCTAAACACGATTGTATTACAATTTGACGTCAGGGTACAATCGCTATATATTTATACCGGCTGCTCGTTTTATTGTTCTAAGACCGTTATGTAATTATAAAATGCTCGCGCACACCTATATCTATAAGAGTGAATTCCACTCTGACGACTGAAAAACGCTTTTTATAATGAGTCTTAGGTGTACAATCGAAAATGAAGGAGTCTCGATAAACAGAGCTTTAAATTTAATCGAAAATAGGTTTTTTTTATTTTTAGGTATTTTTAATCTTATACGTGTATACAGTACAATAAATAATTCATAAATTCCTATCTGAACATAAAAAAACACGGACATGAGGTCTTTTTCACACTTATTTTGAGTATCCGAACATTTGACTTGAAAGAAATAATAAAAAAATCGGACAAGATCTTGTCGTCAAGCGAGGCTGGAACCGAAAAGGAAGGGAGGTGTTTGCCTCTTTTCAGAGCAATTTTTTATCGTTGAGTTGATTCAGGCACTTTTTGAAGCTTTTTGCGCAAAACGGATAGAGGACCGGTTGATCGCAGAGTCGACAGGCTGCGGCCAGATGAGAGCAACATTTCAGGCTCTCCTTGCAACAAGATACCCATAGTTCGGGCCCGGCCTTCGCGCAGTTGTAACAGAAACAGTCACCTGCGATGCATGTTAAAATATTATACTTTTATATAAAAGTTTATACACAATCTGTACGTATGTGTGTGCATTTGTGCGATTGCGATTATGTAGACGCGTAAATTACGAAACGACGCGTCGGACGAACGAATCCTTTTTTCGAGGTGTTTTTAATTATTTGAACTTTCGAAGCTGTTAAATTAGCTAAGTTCGCGTAAAAATGATGCTTGCACCGTGATAAGGCCAATTTCGAAACGCGATGGATTTCGATCGCCAAACGTGATTAAACTTTCGAAAGACATATCTGAACCGATTACCGATTTTTTCCGCAATAGAAGGGGGAAAAATGAGCACGCAAGAATAGATAAAAGACTCACCGATCGCTGGCAATATTTCGATTTCACTTTGCAATTATGAAGATATATTTATATCCCTAGTTGACAATCAATCGGTAAAAAAAATAATATTCAAAATCAGTGCAATAATACTTTCACTCGTTCGCAATGATTACGAGTTCTTATATACATACCTATACCCACACATTATATACGCGAAAATGTATGCGACAGATGCGAACATATTTACCGATGCGATCGTGTTCGTAATGTGCAGGTATACGGTACGACAGACACGTGCGTGTAAAAAAATCGCGCAAAACGCAGCTCGCGCGTACCCACGTACGTACGTACGGTAGATGTCATTGTCAGGATAAAAATTTTAATTCGAGTATGAAACCGGGGAGCGGTTTTATATGTGTAATACGCGTTTGGTTGTGTGAAGCGCGCAATGTTTTGTCAAGGGCATCGGCGCGCTGCAACATTTGCGCCGATTTACAGCGTGTAGTACACAACACTGCGTGCATCGCGGAAATCACGTGCGTGCGAGCAAGCGAGAGAGATCGTACTTATATACTTTAAGCACTGCACTGCGCTTCGACTGTACACTCATACGTGTGTGCAAATATATACATGCTTAATACCATACCTCGGGGACAATCGACGGAACGTCGCGCCTCCGCACGTCTGCATTCCAGACCTTGCTCGCCGTCGGGACACCTTGTGGTCGTGGTCGTAGCCGTCGTCGCTAATTCGCTCGAAAATCTCGACGCGGCTTGCAACTGTTCACGACTGTTGATCTCGTACTCGGACTCTTCCTCGCTGAATATCGCGTCGATCTGCAAAAGCACGCGACAAATAAATCAATTAATAATTTGTCGGCGTGTGGGTATTTAGATATAGTCGTGTCGAGGTGGCTTGTTAGAGAAAATGGGAAAAGTAAATGTATCGTTTTCTGAATATATGCACGCACGAGCCTTCAACCTGTCATAAAAATGTAAATCCGCGACTGGATCAGCCGCGAGTGCCGCGCGTCAGCCGATCGGTTGCGACATTTCAATCGAACCGCATTCATATATTGCAGTTGAGTTAAATTTCTACATTAAAATCTCGCGCAACGAAAATACAACTGTATTAGAGAAATTTAGAGAAAATCGGTATATCCGGAAATGTATGATTATTATCAGTACATGTTCAGACAATCGCGTAATCCCAACGACAATTAGCTATTTTTAAGTGCATAGGAAATAGTCCGATCGTGAACTGTTGAATCAACGTCTCTGTGAAGATGTTTTTTGATTCATTGAGTTCGCGTAAACGTAAAACACGGTGTATACATATCGAATCGACGTAAATTATATCATACTGGTCATGCACTCTGGAGGAATTGCGGTTCACACTGTCGATGTGTGTGTGTCTGTGAATGCGTGCACGAACTAAAAATGCCAATGAATTAGAAACTTTAATGTCCCCTCTCCTCCCTCCCACGCAAACCGTTGAGTATACGCAATTTATAAACGAGTTACGAGTTGATTTGTCAAATTGAAAAAGATGGAGAGGTGTTGCGTTTACCTGATTGAAAGCCCCCGGTTTGGAGAACAATTTGACGAGCTTGGCCAGGCGATGCTCGCTGCTCATGTTTTTGATCGACGTTATTGTCGTCGATGCTGCTGCAGTTGTCGATGCTTCCGTCGTGATTTGGTAATTCGACGACGAGGATGACGATGCTGCGATCGCCGTGACAAAAGCGCAAAGCGTCAGTCCTAAAACGATGGAACTTTGCGAGGCCATGCTGATCGCAATCGGCGTCCAAGTTGCGCGAATTATTTACTCTTTATAATCGACGCGCTCCTCTCTTGGCGACCGAACGCGCGCCCGGCGACTCGTTTACTGAATCGGTATACACACGGAGTACTCGCGCGTGCACTGCCGTGTACACCTTCGCTCGCGTTTTTCACACATATAGGCACGCTGCTGTGACTGCGCTCGAGCTATGCTGTATACGACTAAACGACGTGTGCGACGAGTGTTAAAAACCAATCGACGTACTGGCTCGTGTACCCACACACATGTACAATAAACTCGATATCCTCGTGGCGTCGATCGAGTTTGTGCATCTACGCGTAATCGGCACGCATCGATTGCTTCATTTTTAGTGTAAAACTCGTTGGCACGCAATTTTTTCGTCGCAGTTCCTAAAATTTTTGTTACCGAGAGTTCGCAAAATTTTAACAAGGACTTTTCAATTGTTAAAAATTTTAATCATTTTAATAAACTAGCGGTTTCAACAAGGTTGTAAGAAGCTCGCGCACGTATTTTTGGTGTTCGCTCGCGAAAGGCAGTTACAGATTTACAATTTTTTTTGTATTACTGATTATTTTTCCATCAAAGGGGACAAACCGGTGTTTCGTGCTAAAATGTAAAAATAGCCGTATAAATCGAAATAGTTGAAATTCTTTTATTATAGTAAAATATTTTCATACTATACCTGATTGACCAAAAAAACTTTTACCCAAGCTCTGAAATCCCAGTGACATTACTTTTTTCATAAAATAAAATATTGTATTATAATAAAATATTGCAATTAAAGTATAAAGATGGCATGATCCAAGAGCGCGCTCGCGCTCGCTCTGGCAAGTCTGTAATACAAAAAGTTTATATCAAAGCTTTTATGAAGCTTACTTTCATTCAAATATAAGTTTTTATATCAAAATTTTTTCTATTACAAATTCTTATATTTTAATTTTGTTTTTCTTTTAATTAAACATATAAGCTATATCCTCGCTCATTAAAAATGAGCTTTTTCAAATTTATATTAAATCTAAAATTGAATAAATCGAACTTTGGAGAAAAGAATTAAAAAATGTTTGTATGTAACAATGGGAATGATCAAACTGAATAAAAGTTTGAAGTTAAGTCATTGTATTTGATGAGAAAATTAAATTCAAGAGCTGCAAAATAGGTACGCATTACTTGTCACGATACACGGCAACCATTACGGCAAACCTGCTGCAGTTTCGAGACGTCATATACATACTCGCGAGATACCCCTGGGTGATTGTCTACCGTACGTACATTCGGCTTCCTAAGTATGATACAATGAGAAATGCGCACTACTTCTAGCACGTAATCTTGTCAACTTTGAGCGAAGAAAAATGTCAAAAATTCGAAAAGAAAATAAAGTATGTAAAAATAGATTTTTGGCGCAATATCGCGTGCAACTTCGGAATTGCGCGCCACGGGTCCGAGCTGCAGCCGAGTAGACCGATGATGCATCGCGTCTCGGCGTTCGCGTTGCATATATGATATACAAGATAATACAAGCGTAATCGTACATGTAACTACACATGTAACTATAGCTATACAATTTTACGTCTCAAACTCTCCCATACAGAGCCTACATAAGTATATAGATATATGTTCTTTGGTCTTTCTCTTTTGGACATTTACGCTATAGCTTATACCTATATATATCGTTAAATGGGTGCGCGAATGGTTCTCGCGCACCCAACTGACGATACCAGTATCAGGGTAGGGATGTGTCGCGTTACGCGTATGTGTTCCGTGTGTGTATCTACACATCAAGCCAAAAGAGAAAGACAGAGAAGGAACTATTTGTAACAGAAAAATGCGTCCACCGCCACGATCAGGTGGCAAGATACGTGTATAGGCCAACAATTGAAATTCCCGTGTATACATACACACTACGAGTGCATATTAAAACACAACGCCAGCATAATACGACGTGCACGAGTCCAATGGCTCGCTAGAGCGGTAAAAATCTCGAACAGGGCTCGAGTTGGGTGTCGAGCGCGCGCGCGTCCTCGCTGCTGCAGTCGAGCAAAGTTTTCCTTTTTTTTTCTCCTATATATATACCTATATACATATACATCGCAGCGCAGGCAGGCACACACACTACACAGACGCGCGTGTGGTGCGGCCGTGTGTATAGTATAGATCTCTCGTATACATATACATATATGCGTTTTCCGATCTGCGCCGAGCGAGACGTTCGCTGATGTACTATATACATAGCGTACATATGTATACGTACACACGCACATAAGCGTTGGCAAAAATTTGGATTCGCGCGCGCGTTGTTGTATGTTTTCCCGACTGTGTTTGATAAGGCATTTCTAACCTAAGCCTGCTGGTACAATTGCACAGTGTATAAATCTATGTATACATACACGCACGGTTATCTCGTTTTATTTCTTTCGCCGAGCGTTGGGTTGTGTATATAAGTTGTGCTACCGAGTTGTGCTACTCAGTGCTGCTACTCTGAAAAAGCTTTGTTTCTCTCTCGGGCCCGCTGTTATTTTCTGTGCGTGTGTGAGTGTTTCAACGCTTCGCGGCGATGAGGCAAGTTTGAGAAGCCAAAGTGTTGTGCTGCAGCTGCGGTCTCCTGTTTTGACTTCTCTCTCATCTCGGTTCAAAAACTACAACGCCTTTCACCCACAACAAGACCCATCTCACAGTTATGTACGGACCCATATAGCATTAGTACGATTGAAAACTCCAAGGGCCGCATCGAGGTTGAAATTTAAAACTCGATTCCCTACCTGGATGTGAGTTTGATCATGGCGTCGTCTCAGGACGCTTGGTACCTGTCTCTCCTCGGCTTGGCTGAAAACTTTCGGACGACAAACCCACCGAACATAAAATGCTGCATACAGTGTCTTCAGGCGGTCTTCAACTTCAAGCCACCATCACGAGTTGAAGCTCGTACGCACCTACAGCTCGGTAATATTTTGTTATCCCATACGAAAAACATCGACTTGGCCAGGACTCATTTGGAGAAAGCTGTAAGTTTTGTCATCTTTTAACCTAAACATGAGTGATTTGATAGCTCATAGATAAGTTTGTTGACATTTCTTGTTTGTTATCACTCTAGTGGCAACTTGGTCAGACTATAAATGGTTTTGATGATGTCAAATTTGAAGCTGCCAGTATTTTGGCAGATGTCTACGAACAGCAGCATCAACAGCCTAGTATGAGCCAAGCTATACTACGTAAAGCTGTGGAACTTTCTCAACACAACGTTTATTGGCATTGTAGACTTATATTCCAGTTGGCTGTAATTATATGAAATTTATTTATCTTATTATTTATGAATGAAGTTATTCATTTCTTGTATTATTTTGTAGCAAATTCATGCTTCGGAAAAGGATTTTACAGCAGCCGTAGGCTTATTGGCTGTTGGTGCCGATTATTCACAAATAAGCAATGTCAATTACACAAGAGCTTTATTTATTCTTAGTAGATGTATGCTTTTACTTGTCGATAAAAAATTCACAGAAGTGTTGCCTTTGTTGAATACTGCTGGTCATCAAGTGGAAAATTGGCAAGGAAATCCACATCAAAAAGAATATCTAAAAGTGTTCTTCTTAGTTTTGCAAGTTTGTCATTACTTGATGTCTGGTCAGGTATGTTGGAATTATGATTTACTTGAATTCATTATTCTTTAAAGTTTGCATTCTACAAAATATTGATTCATACAGGTAAAAAGTGTCAAACCCTGTCTAAAACAATTGCAACAAAGTATTCAAGTCATTATGGCACCAACGTGGCCATCGGACGAAAATGTTACTGGTCCTCAAGTAGGCGATATGTTTATTTGGATGCCAAAAGAATATTTGTTTGTGCTTGTTTATTTAGTTACTGTAATGCATTCCATGCAATCAGGCTACATGGACAAAGCCCAGAAATATACAGACAAAGCTCTTGCACAGATAGAAAATTTAAAGTGTAAGCTTCCGATTTTTAATCAAAAGTCATAAAAAAATAACATTTTAATAATGAATCGAATTTTGCAGTAATTGACAACAAACCAATTCTCTCTGTCTTTCAACTGATGCTATTGGAGCATATTGTAATGTGCCGTCTTGTAATGGGAAACAAAAGTTTAGCCTTGTCAGAAATATCTCAAGCGTGTCAAGTATGCAGGGTTCAACCAAGATTAATGCAAAACCATAGGCCGCAACTTCATGTTTTATTAGGACTTTATGCAATGTCTATGAATTGCATGGAAGCAGCAGAAGTACAACTAATTGCTGCTTTAAATGTAATGGATCTATTCAAATATTAGTAAACTTTATACATGTTGAATGAATATATTACCTGTATTTATTTTTTATTTTGCAGAAATCTCAAGAGAGAGAATTAGTCACTTTTGCAAATTTAAATCTAGCTATTGTATACTTGAGAATGAGAAGAGATACAGAATTGGGTACACTTATGGAAAGGATAAACCCAGAATCTTTGCCTTCGCTATCACATTCCTTGAGAGCAGCAGCATATTATGTTCAGGGACTCCAAGCATTTTTTGGTGCACGATATAATGAAGCCAAGTACATTTCGTTACAATATAGTGAAAAAAAAATTTTGCTGTATTGAAATTTATACTGAAAATATGATTTATTTTGTGGTTTTAGGAGGTATCTACGTGAAACTTTGAAAATGGCCAATTCAGAAGATTTAAATAGATTGACGTCGTGTAGTCTTGTTCTTCTTGGTCATATATTTTTGTCTCTCGGCAACCACCGTGAATCAATGAATATGGTAACGCCTGCTATGCAGTTAGCTTCTAAGATACCTGATGTACATGTACAATTGTGGGCAACTGCAATATTAAAAGGTATGTAAAATTATTGCTGTATAATAAACGATAATTTTGAACATAGCTTTAATAATGTTTATATTCTAGATTTGCACAAAATTTGTGGAGATCAAAATCGTGAAAATGAGGCTTATCAAATGCATTGTGCATTTTCTCAAACTCTATTAAAAGATCATTATCAAAGTACGCAGATGAGTGAACATAATCTTTTACAGTGGACTGATGGTCCAATACCAATGATACCAAATAATTCACCTGCTTCTACATCTCAGGCAATCCTGTAGAATCTATAGTTGCTAAATTATTGAAATTGTACATTTTGACAGAAAATAATTCTATGGTTGGTTTATACTCTAATTTAAAAAAAATTATTTTCTGTACGTGGCTCTTGTTTTGATATGCATTGCTTACAAAGTCAATCATTTCAAACGTTTTTTGGAATCGTAGGAAAAATTTATCAAAAGGTATTGGATGAAAGAATTATTTGCCCATTTAGCTACTAAGAGTTAACAATTATTTTTCGAATGAATATATTTTAGTGATTTGATGCCTTCAGTACAGCCTAAACTATTGAATAAGCAATCAAATCTAATATATTATTGAATTTATTGTTAAAATGAGAATATAAGTCTCTGATTAAAAGACTAAACACATTGTATGAAAGAATGCATGTTTCTAAGAATTTTATATGTACAAAATTATTATTGAAAAATTATTTATGTACCATTAAAATAATACTTAATACTTTCAGCTCTTTTTATGTACATTACTCTGAAAAATATTAATATTTTATCAAGCTGAATAAATTGAGTATATTTTTCAACAAAAAATATCATATTTTATAGTAGAACTTTGAATTCGTTTTAGTCTATTTGTAGTCATTAATTAATTTCAGAAACTTTTTCATCTTATTTTTAAGTTTCTTAGAAGAATATTGATTGTAATTAGAAAAAAATAACGCAAATTGACATTATTAACATTTAATGTATTAGTAATGAATGTTGTAAATAGTATAACAGTACACGGAATATTTCGTTATCTTTGTTAACTTATATTGCTGATTTTTTAATGCTCAAAAGACAAAGTCTGAATGCGTAGAATTTATAGAAAATATATAACTGTACATAGGTGAAAAATGTGAATGTACCATTAAATTTTTTATCTATTTCCAAGTCTTAGATAAAACTATAATGTATGCAGCTATGTTATATAGGTCATCAGTCACAAAATTTTTTATTTACTTGTGAAAATTTAACTTGATAGTTCTCCTATATTATGTACAAATTTAGAATATTAGACGGATAAATTAATGTTTATCAATTAATTTACGTTAGAATGTTAAAAAAAATTGAATATAAAGTAAAACCTGTACTAAAGTCATTTTGTATATCACTTTTACAAACTACACAAAAGCTGGAGCAGAGTGTTATGCGAAACATAAATTTTTAAGTACATTTTATATGAGCGTTTTTAGCTTGATATATCTGGTTATGTACATGATTATTCAACTTTCAACTACAAACTTCAATTTGTAAATAAGTCTTTGTATCCATTATATAATGGGCTTTATGAAAATAATATCATGATCGTCTTATTATTGTTGTTTCCAATTCATAAACATACCATGAAATCCTTACGTTATTTCATATGCAATAATTAGTCAGTATGCGTAATGCCCAATGATAAATATATTAATGAAAGGAACAAAAAAAATATTCCTTACTACAAAGAATAGAAGAATTAAGTAAGAGCAGTTCTCATTTTTTTATAGATTTTATTTTCTTCATTTTTTGTATAATTAGATTAATATCATTTACAACATTATTGGTATAATCAGAGCCTCGATTTTATTAATAAATAAAGCAAAATAGTACATGAAATAATTCAATCCAATTTTTTTATTTAAACTATTACAATTTCTGAAAATAACAGAATCATTATGGAAATTGAGCTAGAAACATGATTGGGCTACCTCAATTTTTATAATTTAATTATATATGTCTGACGTACTTTTTACAGAGTAAAAATTCTCATAACAAGACTACTTAGTTTACAATTAAAACAATAATGCTTTACTTCCTGTACCAAACTTGGGTCGTTTGCATTCTCTTCACTTTCTTTTGCAGCTGTAAAATTCCGTATAGAAGAGCTTCAGCAGTTGGTGGACAACCTGTAAAACAAAGTAATGTAACTTTCTGTTAAAATAACTTTACCATTAATAGTTTTATTTACCAGGTACATAAATGTCCACAGGAATAATTCTGTCACAGCCCCTAACAACTGAATAACTGTAATGATAATAACCACCACCATTGGCACAACTGCCCATAGAGATTACCCATTTTGGATCAGGCATTTGGTCAAACACTTTTCTCAAGGCGGGTGCCATTTTATTTGTAACTGTACCAGCAACTATAATTACATCAGCGTGTCTAGGTGATGCTCTGAATACAACACCAAACCTGTCCATATCATAACGAGGAGCAGCGATGTGCATCATCTCTACAGCACAACACGCAAGACCAAAAGTCAGTGGCCACATGGAACCTACACATCAAAATAATTTTATATTCAACATATACATAACTCATCATTTATAGAATGAGTAAGTGATCATGTGCTACTTACATCTTCTTCCCCAATTGAGTAAATCATCCAATCTAGCAAGAGCATATTCTACTGCATTGCTAGAGTTTTGAAAAGGACTCATGGGTTCTCTGGGTCCATCAGCAGAAGATTTTGTTTGTGGCACAGTTGCCATCGATTTACACTGCTGGAGCAGAGGACTTTGAGCCGACAAAACGGCGACATTGTTGTTTTTTGTCACCTGAGACACGATTTGCCCGAAGGTGTCTGTACAGCACAAACAAAACAGTATGTTATCATTATCTATTTCATATACAGTGCATTGATGTAATTTATGTAACTTGCTACCAGCACTCACGACTCGTTGTTCGCTTTCAAAACATTGTTCAATACTTTGCAATAGTTCGTTAATGGGCAATTTTGTGCCAAAATTTTATATCTATACATGTCTATGAGGATTATAATTATTCACTTGCAATTAAAAATATCGTTTAAAAAACTTAGAGCATTGAGGTTAGGCGTGTATCGATCGGTGACAATGTTTTGAAATTCAACGTCTGTGAAAAGTTCACTGGCAAGTGGGACTAGATCATGACATTTTAGCTAAATGACTAGCAGAAGGAAAAACAATTGATGAAACTTACGATTCGACAATAAAGAGCGCAACATTTTGGGGGTGAAAAACAAACGACGACGTCTCCCCGGGGGCAAAGTGTCGTATCCGAGTTTTTCAAGTTTCAGACGTCAGCCGAGCTCACCTCGGATTTTAGAGCACTCGCGCAAGTGCGTCTCATTTGTGTCGTCTGCTGCTCACTGTCAACTGACACAAGCTCTGCCAGATGTCAGGACAAGCCGTTCGTCGTAGAAATTGCACTTCAGCGCGTAATCGTGCCGCACCGTTTTATTTCTGAATCTTCAGGTTTGCGATCTCTGCGTGGAAAAGACGAAAAGTGCAGTTCGCCGTTTTTTTCATCGTCGCAGCCACGCTTACGGTTAGCCTACTTTTTGGATATGGCGTTGTGTTTTTTTAAGACAAGGTGTGAACTCTCGGGCTCGAGATACTGATCTCTTCCCTAGAAATACAAAATTACCTAATGATAGGTTGCTCTTTTAGGAAATCTGCAAGGGTGCATGTGCGGTGGTGTCTTGCCGCGGTAACGAAATCACCTGCACGCTCTTGGACCTTTTATATAGCACCTGGAGGAAAGATAGCACACGCGCTTATAGAGTAAGAATAGTTGAAAAATGACTGTTATCGAGTCGAAAAGAGGAGCGTCGAAAAGAACGAGTATGAACTTTAATTTCAATTAGTCAAGCGAGCGGGGTTAACATTTTAACTGCAGAAGTTTTGTTAAATAAAAAGACCTCAAGGTTTGTTGATGAAGTTATTAATTTTAAAAATTTTAGAATTGGTCATTACACGGAAACACATGAAATTTATTTAACGATTTTGCATCGTCCAGCTGCTTTCGTACATCAATTACTTATTTTCCGCGAGCTTTATTGATTCACTTGCATGCGCAGCAAAATATTTCGCTTACTTCTTTTTGTTTGAAGTGAAAAAAAGTCATTACGCAGAGAAATCAGGCAGGAGAGGCTCTTTTTTTCAAAATCTTGTAGCAGCAGCTGTATAGGGACGCTGCAGAAGCATTTTTTTTATCGAACGTCTTAATTGCTTTCGAGTTGCAGTACTTACACACATTGCACCTATGTACTTGGCGCACTTGGCGGGAATGGAAAATCTTTAAAATATGTTATGAGTATGCAATTGCAATATGTAAGTGCACTTGCACGGGCACCTTTGAAGTGAACCGCGCACAGGTGTCTATGTGTAAGTATGTGTTCGCGTTTCATAATTCGCTATTCGGTTTATCGTTCGAGCGTATCTTGGGCTACGCATTACGGTTTACGCTTAATTCCATCCTGGATTATGAGTAAAAGAATTTTACTTATTTTTTTTTATTTTAAGAAAAAAATAAATCATAACTGTTTTTTTTGTTACTTCGGTTGAACGTATCGATCGCAATCGTCGATATTACAGACAGTCGGGAGCACACATAAACATTCTGAAATTATTTTCTGTACCACACTTGAGTCGTTTCCATTCGCTTGACTTTTTTCTGCAACTGTAGAACTCCGTAGAGCAGAGCCTCGGCCGAGGGCGGACAACCTGCACCCAGCATCACACACAGACGTGTTGAGCGTAAGTGAAAAAAAAACAAACAGTTGTAATCGATGGCAATCGTCTTACCAGGTATGTAAATGTCCACGGGTATGATTCTGTCGCAGCCCCGAACGACCGAGTAGCTGTAGTGATAGTATCCACCACCGTTTGAGCAACTGCCCATCGATATGACCCACTTGGGATGGGGCATGAGATCGTAGGTCTTCCTGAGGGCGGGTGCCATTTTATTGCAGACGGTCCCGGCGACTATGACGACGTCGCACTGCTTGGGGCTGGCCCGAAACACCACGCCGAAGCGGTCCATATCGTAGCGCGGCGCTGCCATGTGCATCATCTCGACGGCACAGCAGGCCAGGCCGAACGTCACCGGCCACATGGAACCTACAAGAGTCCCGGAGAAAAGAGGCCGGATGAATTTACATTCAATCATTGGGGTTGTTATTATTTTACACACACAAACACACTGCATTTATTTACTTTTACGTCCCCAGTTGATGAGGTCGTCGAGCCTTGCCAAGGCAAACTCGGCCAATCCGTCGGTGTCTTGAAACGGGCTGAGAGGTTCTTTCTCCACCTTTTTCTTGCCGAAAAAACTACGACGAGCATCGATGCCCCGGCACCGTAGCCATCCACCTGTAGAAGCACGATAAAATCGACTGAGTTATCCGAAACAATAGGTTACGCGACACGCTTGCTCGATCTCGCCCTCGCCAAGATCTAAGCCGTGTAACACGATAATAGAGACGCATAATCGTCGCGAGCAGTGCCAACACAATTTCTTTTATCTTTACCATGCGTCGTTGTCGTCGTCGTCGTCGTCAACTTCGTTATCTGCGACAATTCGCTAAAAATCAAGCGTGACAATGCAAACATCTTCGTGCGATCGATCCCTGTCTTCTTTTTGTGTCGCCTCTCACTCGCATCAGTCGCGCGTGCCAATTGCAGCGAACAGTCCACAGTCTGCAACAAGCGTCTCGGTCAAGCGCTGCTGACCGCTGGGCGCCGCCAACTGTCTTGGCGCACTTTTCCCGCGCATAAAATATTGATGGGCCGCCGTCGCGACTCGCCGATCGTCTTTTCTTTTTTCGCCGTCGCGACGGAAGCGATTTAGATTCTTCGTCGCGCGGAAACTCACGTGTATCTGTATGAATGTCGAGTGTCTGGATTGCTCGCTCCTCGCTCCTATTATTATTTTATTTTTTTAATATACGTAATAATTTATAGGAGCTGCATAACTGTAGTCACAATTTCAATTGAAAACGTGTCGTGCAGCGAGGCATCTCGCGCGAAGCCAATCCGCAATGCCTCATCATCCGAAGGCAAACGATTATCAACGAGGGCTTCAAAATCATAAATAGTCTTGCAGTGTCGGGGAGGATTGGCCTCGCGCTGCAGGTGAATCGCGCACCGACCCATCGGCCACCCAAACCAAATGGGAAAGCTATAAAATATCCACTTTATACGTGGGCCGCGCGCGATATGTATCGCTTATATGGATCGGCAGCAGCAGCAGTGCCGATAATAATACACATACAATATTGCGCTCGGGGCTAGCAAAGACTTTCGGCGGAAGGTGTGTATGTGTGCGCGCATCTTGACGCGTCGGTGGAGCTGCAGCCTATAACTCCGATATAAACGGGATACATAGGTATACCTATACATAAGCGAGCGGCGCGTGCAGTGCTGCTGCTGCCGATGCAACTGCACAACGACGGACGCGAGCCGCCTATACATGTGTTATATACGTCGTGAAACAAAAAAGGCGTGCGCGCGAGCTCGAGAACGGGTAAACTTGACGGATGCTTATACAACACATATAAGAAAGGGTCTAGCCGCTCGCCTATAGATCACTTTCTTCAAGACACGTCGCATCTGCACTTGCACACATACACGCACACGTGCCTCTCGGTGTTTTCAGGCGCGCGTTCCGCTTCTCCTTCCACTTATTCCTTGGCTTTTTCTTTCTCTCCGCGCTTCCACCCTCCGCGCATACATATTCTACTTTTTTTCGCCGAGCGCCAAGGAGAGAGAGAGGAACAATCGACGATCGATAACCGATTTATACGTCCGATAAAGCTGCGGGCAGGCGGCGTGGGCCGCAGCAGCAGCTCTCATTAGGTATAAGTAGATGCGCGCGTGCCACACGTTCTCTCTTTCTCCCGCTTCCGATTCTCTTATATAAAAAAAAGCTACCGTGAATTATCGGTCTCGTTCATCATCCGCTCGATTCGCTCGTATAATGCCTGCCGACGTTTCTTTCCTTTTTTGCGCGAATTTTGTGGCCGGGCCGCCAAATAATACGATCGTTCGACGAGCCGTAATGCGTATGCATTTCAAACATCTAAACGGGTAAGCACAAAATAATGCAAAGTCGATTGCGGATAATTATCATGTATTATATAGGCAAACAAGACAAATTCTACTGCACAGTTATGCTCGTTTAAACGTGAGTACGCCAGACTTGCAGATGCACAATTGATGAGTAGTTATAGTAGTTTTAGTTCAAGTCGTCGATGTCTTGCCCAGTCAAGTTTTTACCTATTCATAATCATAAATGAATCATAAAGTTCTGCTGCTGCTTACCAATCACTTTAAATGTTTTGGGTACATTAGAGTGCTGTCTCCCGAGTGGAACAATAGCGATAAAAAAACAGATTTTCCACCAATATAGACACGTAATATGAGGTAAAAAATTCTCCTCTACACGGTCGGAAAGACGCGCAAGTTCAAAAGTTATCCTTCACACGTGCAGCAGCGGTATAAAGGGCCAATAAATCATGCCAACGGAGCTTATATCTGATCTGGCTTATATTAATACACACATGTAATTCGCATACGAGGCTCGCTTATATGTATAAAGAGAGAAATGGGATGGAATAGAGAAAGATGATCGAGACGTCGCGTGCATCCATCAGACTGAGCGAGAGAAAAAGCCCGGAGCGTTTTTATAATTTCCTAGTCTCTCTCTATATAAGTATACGATATATGCGCGCAACGCACGTAATAACCCGTGCAAGGATCTCTCCGCATTCTCTTGCGAAAAAAAAGACGCGCACACGCACTACGTACTTATGGTAGCGGGTGCGTATATATATATTCGTTTGGTAATGCGAAAATTATCAGTACTCCAGGATCAAAGCCGATGCGTAACTATATACAGAGAGCCCAGAGAGAGAGAGAGAAGGAACAGGTGGATATATACCGTATTTATATACGGGAGGAGAATTTACCAGGCAGACGGAGATGGAGTAAAGACCGAAGGAGAGAAAGAGAGAGAAGGAAAGACGAAATCTGGGCCGATTTCGCGCGTTAACAAACAAGGCCACAAGCTGCGCACTTTATGTATAGACTCTTTTTTTGTGCACGACTGTCCGCTCCGTGTATACATACAATATATATAACATAAAAGTGACTTAATGATTGGCGCGCGCCGCGGCCTGGACTCGATAATTCACGAATACGCGCGGCACATAGGCTGCTGCTGCAGCTACCTACATATGCAATTTCACGGCTTTGTAACAAACGGCTGCGTGAGCGGTGCAAAAAAAATCGGACGCGCATATGCCACATGTACACACAAATATAAAACATGATTTTTCTTACCGATTTCGGCGAGGAGATTAACCCAGGAAATGATTTTCACGCAAGGGCGAGTAAAAATACGGAATTTTTTGCAGCAGCGGCTTCGCAAGAGTATGCAAGCGCAATCTCGCGAATTGAAACGTTAATATATGTTTATGTTGCAAACGAAGGACGAGTCAATCTTTTATATTTTTCTTTCCACTCTTCAGACTCGATAACGTCTCGAAAAATTGAGGGACTATTCAAAACGTTACTTTGCGACTAGTTAAGCCGCACAGAAAGAGAATACAATTAACAATTTACTATTAGCCGCAACGGAGACTTGGGTTCAACGGTGTTGTACACGTCCGACGTTATACGAGCTCGCAAAAAACAACAAAAAGAGAGTTGAAACGATCGGCAGACTCGAAGCAGATGTCGTATCGAGGTGCATACATATCTCGCACCAGCCTCATACATAATAAATACGTTTATAAAACATTTACCGTATATAATATGACCTTTTTTTATGTTCGGTTTCTCTATATCTTTGTACAAAAAAAAATCGCAAACACAATCGCACACACGTACACACACGCATACGCAGTCGCACAATTACAAAGGCAAAGAGGTATGGTATTATTTAGAGAGAAAATTTTCTGATACGCGTGTGCTTATAATGGCTAGTTATCCGCGCATGGGTCCCGGTCGCGAGCGCGCGCGCCCCCGTGGAACCGCCAGGTATATAGAGAGCCGAGAATTATAAAAGGCCGGGAAGATTTGTTCGGGCGTATACAATATAAGTGGCAAAATAGCTGGCTGCGGCTGCCGAGTCGAGAAAGCGTAAACGGAGCGTATAAGCGACGATCGACTGCGAGAGAGAGAAGGAAAAAGAAAACGATCGTTATCGCGCGACTGCGCGCCGCTGCAAAAAGGCGCTCTCTCGCTCCGATGTATTAAGGCCTCGTTGCACTCGCGCGATGGCGGCGGCGTCGGCGGCGCTTCTTCCTGCCGATCTATCTATCGGAGTTCGCGAGTATATTTATATGTATATATGTGCGGCGCCTAATTGATGCGGAAAGCGGTTGTATGCGCGAGTGTGTGTATACCTGTGTCTTCCGTAAAATGTATAATGCTATTGTCTTTTGCCTGCCCGCCCGGTTTGCGTACGAGCGAGCGAGCGCGCGCGAGCACTCCTCCTACTTCTCACTGTGCGATAATCATTTGCAAAGCGTTGCACTTTGTGCACAGCGCGCGAGGGGGAGAGCGAGACGGGGGCTACGTTAGTAGCAAAAGATGGAGCAGAGGAGAGGTTAATTATAGATACGCGTGTGTTACAAGCTAAAAAGAACGAGGATTCCCGGCCGCAGAAGCGTTTTAATGATTATTGCGCGACGAGGAGATAAATCGATGCAAAACATTTTTTGTTACTCATTATTTCCTTCGTTTCGACGATTGCTCGAGGAGGAAATTAGAAAGGACAAAAAAACAATGGAAATGTATAGAGATGAGTTTTCGACCGGACGCGGCAATGCCTCTCAGGCAACGGGCCCGAGACTATTGTTACAAAGCGATGAGAATTAGAGAAAGCGCGAGCTTTGCGTTATTACGAGTGTCCTTCCGAAGAGTCAATCGGAAGAATCAGCCTCCGCGCATGATTCCCTGGAAGAAACAAAGATTGGGCACGTGTTAAATATTAATCACGACAGAGACAAGGAAGCAACATTATGAGGGAGCGCGAACGCGAACACGACGCGCACTTTAAATGACAATAATGTGTTACTGCTAAATTTCCACCTTACTTCTTGTGTTCTGCTTCGCATTCATCTTATCCAGTTAAAACGTCTTTATGTACACGTATCTACTCCCGTCTCGAGCATCGATTCTCTTTTTTTCTACCACATAACGTACATCCTTTTATACCTTCTCAATATTTTTCCTCGAAGAGGTGAGTACGAGCGCGCGCGCGCGCGCGTACATATCGTATAAATGACTAACTCGTGATTCCGTCCGCGCGCACATCCATCACGCACTCGCACGCGCGCGTGTGAACGATAATATACATGATTTTTCTCTTTCTTTTTTTTTACTTTTTTACGAGGACAGGCGCGCGTGCGCGACGAGGAAGAAAAAAAAATCGCTCGAAAGAAAATGATAAAGACGAGACTCATTAGACTCGAGCGATATCGAGTGGAATACCCGATGAAGTCGCACAGCGAGCGCGCGCATATATGCGGGTGTGGTTCGGTCTTTTTCTCTCTCTCTCTATCGCCCGCTCGCGATGTCGATGCTCATCGGGTAGTCCCGACACGCTTGTACCGACAAGTGTTAGTTTTGTCGCCTCTTTGTTACGCGCCTGCCCGAGTCACGGCTATACATTACAATAATATAATATAATACGCGTCGCGTTTGACATATTTACGTACGAGACTTTTTGCATATTTATGCCGCGAGCGTAATTATATTACGGTCTTGAGCGATATTTAAGCATGGGCGACGCTTTACCTCTCCTCTTGGAACGAGCTACTCGTATTTTTTTTCCTCTGCTCTCTTTCCTTCATCCGCCTTTAGGTGAGTCTTTTTGGGCGCGAGTTTTTGGAAAACCGTGCTTACACACGACGTACACGAGCATTGTGGATAATTAACCAGACTGTCGATCTTTTATTTTTGCGCAACTTTTCCTTTCTTAAAAAAATGAGGAGTGAATAGTTTTGCGTAAACACCTGTCTACACTGTAGATGAGATATTGTTAGTAGTTGCGAGGTTAATTGAAATATGAGTGGAATTATTTTACATTATATCTTTTTAAATTATTTTTATTTACATCACTATAAATGTAAGAAAACTACCCAATCAAATATAATATTTAAATTGATTCCGATATTGATATTTAGACATTGTACATTTTCCCTAAAAAATTTACTGACATTTTTAAAATTGAAGCTTTGTTTTATTTAGTGAGATATGATAATTTAAGGTACATTGAGATAAATAATTACCCTTGAATTAATTTAAAAATGGATAAATTTCAAATACTTTTGAAATAAATTTGAAATTCAAATTCAAATAAAATGAATATGGTTTTAATTCAATTTAATAATATCATGCACAATATCACATTAAATTCGCATTAATAGTTTTAATTCCTATTCATTTTGCTGCAGTTTTAAAATTTTTTATATTCAATTCAATTATTTTATTCAATCCACGCAAATCAAACTACTTGGACTTATACAATTAAGTTTACTTTGCCACTTGCAGATTTACAGATAAAGGTACTCGCTATCTAGTGGTTAATGGTGGAAGCTCTTCAGATAATAAAATTTTCATTGAAAACCAAATATATTTAAATAAAGTTTTTTTACAGACGAAAAAAAAATAAGTATTAAATTTAACTTTCCAAAAGTAGAATAAAAAAGTGACACAAAAGAATTTTCATGCTACCTCAGCCGAAATTAACCTTTGAGGCATTTTATACTCAGTGTCCTAGCGCATCGTCGCACGACCCAATTAAACGAAATAACTTAATTTCTAACTCACGTAAAAAGTATCAAAATGCATCAAGAAGAAAAAAGTAATTGATCATTTCGATGAGAAATCATCTCAGTTTTCCGATAGTGAGGTCAGATTTTTGAAAATTTTCCATTTTCCTCGGAAAAATCGCCGGAAAACCTTTGAAGCAAATATCTCAAAAAGCGTATTTTCAAGATTTTTTAAAATAGTCTAGATTGAAAGCTGAGGCGATTTCCCATTGAAATGATGGATTACTTTTTTCTTCTTGGTGCATTTCGATACTTTTGACGTGAGTTAAAAACTGAGTAATTTCGCTTAATTGTGCCGTGCGACGACGCGCTAGGACGATTGGTATAAAATACCTTCTTTTCGGTCATGCAGTCAAAACAATAAAGTCAATTTCTGCCGAGGGACTCAAAAACAGTAGACAATCCTATGAAGCGAAAAATGAAAATCTCGTAGAGACTAATCTACTATTTTTACAGCATTGCACGCGTTTCAATTTTAATCTCACAGCAAGAATTAGTATGAAAAAATATAAAAGCACTAAGAATTGCTCTTTCAGATCGATTAAATTATATTTGTTATATGATTTTTTAACAAATTGCTTCAAAGATGTAATGATTTGGTGGACAAACGATAGATCCCCGGATAACATGAAAGATAAAATCCTTAACTCTAAAGGACAGATGTATCGAAAATTGCTTCGTATTGAAATCGAAATTATATAGAATAAAAGCTTTTAACATGTATTTGAATTTATCGTTGAACGCGTAATAATACACATAAATACGTTTAATAGATGGCCTTGATGAAGAACGCGCAATTGTCATAAGCGCACATAAAAGGACCGTGAGAGACCGAAGAGAATTGAACGTTAAAACACGCGCATTGAATACATATTCAATTTACAATACAAAAGTTTGATTTTAAACGAAAATTTATAAAACTTCTCCGACTGCTACGCAATCGCCAATATGTGTGTACGGTACGAGCCTATACATAAATCTCTATAAACGTTACGTAGGTAAAAATCATCGCAGCGCAATTATCTATATGGTAAATAGCGGATATTATTATGCGCGTGTGTGCAGATGTCAGAGCAATGCACTATTTGTACTCTTGGCCATTTATTACATACATATAAATATATGCGAGCGTGTAAGCGATTGGAGTCGACGATCGATACGAGAAACGGAAGTTCTCACGCGAGGAAATGCATCAACAGATATAATGGGAGCTTGGTACACGCGTAAAGTACAGATTCGTATATGAGCAGAGCAAATATTATATAGCATTTACGTAAGCTCTTTTTTTTTCTTTCTTTAAGCGTGCATGTCTGTACGCGAGTGACAGATATTTTTAAGAATATCAACCTACTGTACGCGATGTGCGATCGCGACACAATGTAGGGCATTTTTTGCTCGTAAAACACATAAAAGACCCAACGAATAATTGTTACATCGCCACCGGAGCGCTGGAATAATCGTCATTAAGAGGAAAAAAGATTGCGAATCAAGGCGCAGATGCGCGCCGAGCGTGATTGCCACCTCCGCGTGTTCCGACCTCCGCGTCGTGACAATGGCTTTGCACGCATGCAGATTCTGCATTCGCATATGAGTTATAATAATTCTCCAACGTCACTGCACTTGAACTGAAAAGCTCGCTCTTCTCTTGTTCTCAAAAGCTCGGCTTACACACGCTATTTATGTGCGTGCGTAGAACGTATACGACTGAAAAAGGAAAAAAAAAGAAGGTGGACAGAAAAAAAGAAGAAGAAGAAGAAAAGAAAAGATCGCTGTTATCCTTGCGCCCGAAAGGGTAAGCCTCGAGTGCAAGGAACGCGCCATGTGTGCAAGGAAAAACGACGTAAATAAGCGAGAGCGAGAGAGAGAGAGAGAGAGAGAGAGAGACAGAATAAGCTAGTCCGCGACCTTGTTTTATTATATAGGCGCGCGTGAGACAATGAAACGTCGAATTACGAGTGAAGTACATCTTTTGTAATACATTTTAAATCGTATTTGTAAGCTATATAATGCATAAAGCACTTATTATTAGGCTCCGCGAGCAGCAGCTATATACGAGGCCGTGACTTTTTGTTGTTGTCGCTGCATATTATATGACTCTTAATTCTCGAAAGAAAAGAAAATTCGCGCTCGCGCGCGCCTGCCTTGCTCGTACATGGCTCGACTCGCACGTTACATTACGAGGGATAATTTAATTATATAATAACGCGGTTGGTGCGAGCTCGAGCGAGCTGTGACTGAGAATTGCGTAGAACGAAGCTTGCCTGAGATATATGTCTCGATGAACACACGCGCACACGAGCAGGCCTGAGCTCGTAATACGGTGAAACAAAAGTTTTTCTTTTTTTTAAAGAAAGAAGTAAACGAAGAAAAGAGAAAAACTGCTCTAAATCGAAGAAAATTACGAACACGACTCGCGGATGAGGTATATAATTTTCACGAGGCGACATGAGCTTCGGAGTTGCGGAGATTAAGGCCGGACAGGCCAAATCCAATATATATTCGTCATCGAAGGTGCATTTGTCTATGGAGCACATACTGCAAATAAGATTTGGGAAAGTACTTTCTTAGTTGGCGTGGCTCTATGTACTACTATAACGTATGCACCGAGTGCCGAGGGCGAAGTGAATGTGCCACACACACTATGCTCTATACGTATGCCCCGACGCGCGCATCGCTGCGACGTCTATATACAAGTGTAGGCATATCTGCGCTGCGCTACAGTGTGTATAGCTATGCACTAAAACTCGCGATGCCATACAAATTCTCTCCAGACTTACAAGTTTTTAGCTTCGTTCTCACGAATATATTACTTCACACACTGAAGTCGACGCGGCACGCGTAGCTCCATCGCTACTTCCCTAATACACGAAAATGACTTTCATCTAATACCTGTGTGGGTACATCACAATGATGCACATCAATACTGTTGGAGACGCGGAAAAAAATTGCTCGTAGCTTTTCCTCGTCAAGAGTAGACGTATGAACTAGATTAATAAAACATTTTGAATAAAATATTAACATATGAAGCTACAAGTGCATCACGTATGAAATTCTGTATTCTTGGCCTCTGTATGCACATATAGAATGTGTGTGTGTGTGTCCGAGAATACAATAAGAGGAGGAAGGAGTTGACTGCCGCGTTCGTGCGCGGGTGACAAAAGCCAACATCCGCTCCTTCGTCTCACCGGCGCAACAAAGATATTATACTCCGGGGTCTGGTCGCGTATGTGCATGTACGCATGCGACAAAACACGCAAAATAATATGATAAATTCGGTCGCGCGAATGACCACTCGACTCTTTCCCTTCTTCTCTTATATATACCCTCGAATCCCAAAAAAAAAAATAAAAAAATAATAATGAGGCATGAAGTTTGGTTAAACGCTGCTCGCGCCCGACTGTCCATTCCATATAATGCACGTATAAGAGGAAGCAGGAAGAGGGCGTGTGGGAGAGCGAGAGAGTGAGAGATGCATATTATACATGTAATAATGATAGTAGAGAGCGAGCAGGACGCATCACGCAATGGCTTGATACGTATGTATACGCGAAAATGTGTGTGTGTGTGTGTATTATAGCGCCGTACTTTTGCTCTTTCCTTTTCTTTTTCTCTTTATTTTGTTGCTGCAATGCGACTGCACACACATAGCGTTGGATCTTGTCACTCGATACACAAACACACATGCATATATACACACACACACGCTCACAGCTGGTAGAGTATTTCTTTTTCTTTTTCCCATTTTTACACGTACACACACGTACGCATACTTACATGCACACGAGGCTTATTAATAAATGATATCGTGCTCGCGCTCTACAACTCTTGCCTGGCTATTAGACAACTCGAGCTCGTTTATACGGACGAACGCGTGCGCGCGCGTCGCTCCCGTTGCATTACGACGACGCGTAGAAAAAATGTGCGTGCATATACAAGCTGCGGGAGAGCTCTATATCATGCACGCATATGTTTTTTAACGTGTGCATCATGCGCAACGTTTTATTAATATGCGTGCCATGGCGCGTCCGTTCGATTCGCGCCCTGCTATTGTCGGAAAAGAGAGAGAGAGATCTGCCCGCCTCTTTACAATAAAAGTTAAAACTCGCTGTATGCGCACGTACACACGCGCGATCATTGTGTAATAAGCGCATCATTTGAGAACGCGTTCGCACCGTCAAGGCTCGTGTGATACACATACATACAAATGTGCCTCTATACGAGTGCGCGTCTGCCTCTCTGTCTGCGTGCATGCCCATTTCAATTCTTTTCTATAATGATATAGATTACAATTATGTTTAAGTATATCGTGGCAGGCGATTCGAGTCGTTGCATAATCCATGAACCAGCGGCTAGAAAAGTGTAACGTCGTTGTTTTCGCAATACAATGGATGATTAAAAGCAAA
>CACVKI010138922.1:0-14046 GCA_902732785.1 Trichogramma evanescens
GGATCATACTTGATTAGATTTTGTGTTTTTTGTTTTTTCTTGATTATTTCTATTGTAGAAGCCTCCAGAGTGCTCAGATTGCTTCGGGACCCATTTTTTCTGAAAATTTGGACGATTTCCAACAAAAAAGCTTGTGTGCACTTTTACTTTTGAGTCATTCTACACTGAGCTAGAGCTTAATGAAATATTTGCGATCTTTGATAAATTACGGAAAAATGCGAAAAAGGCCATCTTTGGAATTTTGAAAAAGGGTGATAGAAGGCCCCAATCGCTCTATAAATTTTTTCGTACATTCCTGACATCCCAAACAATGTTTTCGTCATATTAGATATAGAAAAAAAATTTTGACCGGTTGAGTTGACAGAGAATCGGCCATAAGCATATTTCGATTGGAGTTTTGAACCAATCTTTATCTATGAGGTCTTAAAATGTTTGTAAAATGGTTCTCTACTTAAATGAAATAGATTTTTAAAAAAGATCCCTGAAAAATCATAAAATAACCTTGAAATACTTTAATTATGTCATTTAATATAGGTGTCAATACAATAAAGAGGTTGGTTTGGATGATAAATTCATATTTTAGTTTCTAATTTAATAAAAAAGGTGATATATTACAGTCTATATTGATTATCAAATCAAAGTATGCTAATATTTGTACTTTCATTTACTGGTTTCGTGGCTTTTATTCACTGGATTGTATCTTTCATTCACTGGTAAAGGGCGTTTTTTTTCATTTTCATGAACTTTTACAAATGAAAAACTCAATTGAAAATTCTGTAAAAATTCTAATAGGTATAGGAAGGTATGAACTTTGACAAACTATTGGTTCGATTACCTGAAATTAACTAAAAACATGCATCCGAGCTGCTTGAAAGCCGAATTTTTCTAAACCTTTCAATCACTGGGCGAGTGACTCTATAATGAGTTGAATGATGGGTAGGAAGAAATTTTTTTATAGTACTGTGTGGCATAAGTTCAAGTCGCACATTCTGGCACCGCTGCGTTCGCATCACACTTGCATACGCTCGTGCGCTAACCTCACTTCGCGGTACCAGAAAGTGCGACTCATGACTCGGAAAAGGGGACATAAATGTGAACTTAGCACAGTGCTATAAAATTATCGATACTCGTGCCATGGGGACACTTTTCGGCCCAGCTATTAGGGCCCGAGCGCAGCGAGCCAACTACGCCGTGCCAAAAAGTGTTACTTATGGCACTTGTATCGTAAAGTACTAAAATGTCGACATGTTTAAAAAAATGCCCAGATTTTTTTACGCGTTTCCTTATTGGTTAAGGTTATGCCGAAGCCCCGATTTTGCCCGACCGAGCATAAAAAATGTAAATTTAAATAACTTTTTTACTAGACCGATTTTCAAAAAATGGCTTTGAGGAGCCCTCCGTATTGATGCTGTGAACAACTGTACCACATTTAATCTCATTTCATTCAACAGTTTTTCCGGAAAACGGGATCAAAATTTTTGGACACTACTCGAGTCCGACATATCCATGCGACAAGCAAGAGTCGCATGTAGAATCCGTAAATAGGATTTCCCTCCTTCCAAAAAAAAAAACACACACACACATGCTGACACACGCACAGCCTTTGCGTCATAGATTGTTGAAGTTGAAATGTGGCTGACGAGTTATCGGCATTCTTAACATGAAAATTTTTTATTTTTCATAATTTTTCCATTCCTTTACGAAATTTTCTAGCTTTTAATGTTTTTCATTGAGAACGTTCATTACTAAAAAAGTGGGGCAAAAATAAAATGAATATTTTCATAATTAAACATAACTTTATGTATACTTAGGACTTATCATAAAATATTGACTTATTTATATCGATAGTGTCCTACTGTCTGCAATAAAGTTTCAACTAAAATAATTTAATTATAAATAATATTTTTATGACTTATCTACATTCAATACATCATAATAAAGATGAGATGAAAATGAGTTTTTTCGCATAATAAAATATATATTAATGGCTGTGTTGACTTCCTCTGAGCTTTGGGTATACTGAAATTATTGAAAAATAAATGTATACAAGATAAAAGGGGGTCGTACTTGGTGTATATAATTTAAGCACAATAGTTATCATTTCTAATACTTTGGTCATCCTTGCACGCACAAATTTTTTGCGGTATGGCGAAACAAAATTGTTGACAACCTCCATTGTTTATTGTACAAGGGTTGTTATCATACATTGGTTGTAAGCTTGGACTAACTATTCTAACTCCTGATATAGTTTCCATGGAAGGAAACCGCGGAATCATTTTTTCAGCCTGGCCACCATCATACTTATTAAACCTCCAAATGCTTGTAGAGTTACTTAAATAAAGCCAATCTTTGTAGATAAAAATGGTTATTGGATATGGTATATCGGTGACGTTGAATTGTTTAGGTTCGACACCATCTAAATCGGTGTAATGAATAGGAGATATTTTCCACGAGCTGAACAGATAATAGATTTTATCTTTTTCATAGTCTATGCCGATCGTCCGGTACATATTGTGATAATCGATCGAAGCTATTTCTTTCAAACCTTTACCAAAGGTACTGGTTCTTTGAATATCTTTGCGGGTGGCATTCCAAGCAGTATAGTAAATGTAACCGAATTTTGGGTGTATTACCAAAGCGTGAGGACTTCCTTTCATCGGGAAGTTCAAGTCGTGCGTGAAGAAATTTACACTTCGACGATACTGAACATTATTCAAGGTTTTCAGTACCATTAATACGTGCGAATTTTCAACGTCGTTAGATTTTTGTACGTAATACAAGTCACCTGTTATCCAATCATAAGTGACGTCTTTGAGCTGATAACTTTCGTTGACGTGCACTAAAATTATTTGTTCTTTGTCATCGAAAATATTGATAACATAAATGTTAAAATCATCGTTAAAATAGAAGTTTCCAGAGCGAATGTCAAAATCAAAATCTATCATGCCTTTGTAGATTTGAGATTCGGTGTGGAACACAGTTGGTAGAATAGCTTCCGTAAACGACGCTTTGGTAGAGTTGAGAATACGACCCTTGATCAAATTTTTCTGAGTATAGAGCATGAAGTCCATTATAGGTGAACAATTTCTCTCATCTGCCTGTAATTCCCATCCAGTGCTGCATGCACAGGAAGGGTAGTACCCACCAGCTCGTCCAACAGGCGATTTCATTCTAGCGGATGGTATACAAATTTGTTGACAATCACCATTTTTAATTTTACAGACAGCTATTACATTGCGTTGATACTCCCCGTAAGAAAAAACATTGGTAATTTTGGTATTACCGGCGTTCCCAGCGAAATTTTTAATTTTGCAGTTACTTGAAATTTCACAATACCACAACGCCAAGTTATCAGACCAAAAAATTGTGTTGCCGCTTACTGCCAAACTACTAATTTTTGACCAGGCATTTGAATAAATTTTACGATTATTTCCGTCGAATTGTATGCTATTGATGCTTGCATAATCAGCACCCCAATATATAGTCTGAGTTTTGTAATCAATAGCAATCGTGGAAATATCAACGCTTCTAACTAAAACAGTCATATTTTCTCCGTTCATTGAACTTTTTAAAATCTGAAATAATTCGCTTTAACAATTAATTAAATTAATCTATATAAAATAATTAAACAAACATTACCGAGTCATGGTACTGAGCGATGAACATGTATCTTTTGACAGGATCTAAAGCTAAATCATAGGGTTTCGCTAAATCTGATATCACAATTCCGCTGTATGTTCCTTGCCTTTCAATAATATTAACTGTACTGGCAACACTGTCAATCAAATAAAAGTTAGTACTTCCTATGTCAATCTTTAATACTTTTGGTTTCCATCTTTTCGGGTAATTTATCGGCGAAAAGTCATGTGATAAAGATTTAATACTTGAAGTGCTTTCGTCTACCCAAAATACAGTTTCATTCAAATACACATCGAAGATATGAAAATTTTCGTTCATCATTCCATGTTTTAATGTAACGATGCTACCGTTGCCATACTTAAATATCAATATTGAACTGCCACCGCTCAATATTAGCGAATTTGATAAATCTTGATTGTCAGCGTCCGTTGAATTTTTCGTTGAAGCTATCTGTGTCGGATATCCATCTGAACAACCTGCAATCGAAACATCGTTTTTTTTTCAAGGATTTTCAAGATACGTGCAGGGATTCACAAGTACCTTCACATTGACTTGAGTCAGAATTCTGGTTCCAGCAACTGGAATCAGGTACTTTAGAATTTTGTTCACTGGCTCGAAGTAAACATAATTTCTCACACGGTTCCTCGCGTTCTTCGCAAGGATTTTTCATCATACTGTAACGAGGTACAACTTTCAAAAGGTTGGCCTCTACGAGAGGAGTGCTGTTGATGTTGTTACTGTTGCAAGTTCTATTGGATATTTTGCAATACCACAGAGAATTATTCGTTGTCCAAAATATTTTGTTTTCGTAAATAACGCTGCTCCTTATTGACATGGATATTTTTTCTAATATCATTACACTCTGTCCATTGTAGTCCGAACTGGCAATACTTGAAAAATCATTCGACCAATAGATGATTTCGTTATCCCGGTCGATTGCTATACTCGATACCCTATCAATTTGAACAATTGATTTTGAGGAACTACCATCCATATTGGCTCGAATTATCTGGGTTGCAGAAATTTTTAGATTAATTAAAAATTACTAAAAGATCTACTAAAGAATTAAAAATTACCAATTTCGATTTTTCCACGATGAAGATCAGGCCTTTATTAGCATCCAACGCCAAATCGCAAGGGTTATCAAGTCCTGTTATGATGGCACGGAAAATTTTGGAATACATATCGATGACATTGATAGACATATTTGCTGCGTTAATCACATAAACTTTTTTACTGACATAATCTACATCTATTGCTACTGGTTCCCATGAGTTTGGGTAGTAGATTTTAGGATAATTTCTCGAAAAAAAATGAATCGTTCGAGTTTTTTGGTCAACCCAAAATGCAATGTTTGCTGCATAAATAACCTCTTTTTCTATACTGTTTGTTGAGATGTAAGAAAAAGATTGATGGTATGGTTCAAATGAGACCAAGTCATTTTTTTTTTGTAAATAAATTACTGGCGAAATATTGACCGAGAAATTATCATAATTTTCAAATTTTTTATGTTTACTTAGATATATGCCACCTGAAAATAATTTAAATTAATATAGTAGGTAGTTTGTACCAAAGAAAATGATTAATTCATTGTACAAGAATGCTTATTTTCAAATAATGCAACCGAGATGACGAGTAGAATAAGAAAGACTATAATCGTTATTGCGACGTAACAATTGCAACATTTTTCCCTCAATACCCGTTGTATCTGAAATTTCGTTCTGAATCCAAATCGTTTGTATCTATAATCCTCTTCGTGGCGTTTCTCAACGAAGGAAGAAACTGACTCGGCATCTACAAGTACATTTAGGCTTATCGTCAAATAATATTATTTCAGAGCTTGGAGAACTTGAAAGACTTACCGATATTTTCATTGAAAATTTGAATCTGCTCGAGCTGTGGAGCACTCATAATTTTTAAATAAATAAATTTTTTAAACTTGCTCAAAGCGTTTATTTGTAGAAATTGAGCCGATGCTTCTATAGACAATAGTGTACTGCAGTCGCCAAGCTCTCTTGTTCGATCCAATGAGCATAAAGGCGACACACGAGATAAAATAATCTCTCTCGCACTCCGAGAGCATTAATCATTCAACTGCATATCAGTGAATGCGAACTTTATACGTTACACATCATCCATTTAAAATAACGTCTGCTAATTATTATGAATATATTTGCCATGTTATAAAATAATTATGCTATGCAAAGCGCAAGTCTCCTCTGCGCAACTTTAAATGTTTTGCTGTTACCACCGTACCTAGTACGCCGTTTCTTTAATTTTCATAAAATTTTCAAGGTGCATTCTAATAGGATTGAAGACGTGCTGTAGGTATAGTTTTTGGTAGTAATAGTATTACAATTATATATGCATTTTGATGCACTTTTGACGCAGTGTGTTAAAATTCATGTTATTAATGCTTATAATATAATAATTTAGCGGACAATTTTTTAATATTAATGTTTACTTGGGTTACTTAGGTTACAAGTCAACCTAAGTAGGAGTTCGTCCAGAATCGATTTATATTAATATATTAATTTGAAATAGTAAAATATTTCATGGATGAATCCACGAGCATAAACCTTGACATACAGTTCGTCCAACTTTTTCTCTCGCCTACATAATAAATCATTTATTTAAGAATCGACAATTTTCACGATTTTTTGTGAAACCGGGAAAAATTTCGTAAAAAAATCTATCGTAAAGCGGTAGTATTTAACTACTCAACATGTGAGCAACAACGTGGCCGCACTAGTATAGCTGGGTACTTTACTTGAATATATATTGTTATTTGTTATTCAAATTGCTGTTAGGTATTTTTAGCGTAAAATATTGTCGAATAACGTCAGGACCAAATTTGCTCTTGGAAAACAAAATTTTTTATAGACCAAGAATGGCTAAAAAACTCTCGAGGATGAGATATGTGAAAACGAAATGCGCCTATAATGCAAGAGACAATGAGAAAAAATGATCGTTTCGCGGAGGTGCTTACGTGTGCGCTGACAATATAATAGAATTAGTCCATAATTGTAGTACTTTGTTCGGTTGGTCTTATCAATTCGACACAGACCTAAAACATATATAGATACAGAAAAATAGAGTAGCGCGGCTCTCTCGTTTGAGAAAATACACTTGTGCAGTTTTAATAGAGCCGCTGGTGCAAGTATCTCCTCACACATCCAAGAAGTCCAAGGGAAATTGCTCGAGTGCAGTAGCGGTAGCGGCGGCTTTGGAAGAAAAAAAGAAGCTGGAATGAGTATGCAGGAGAAAGGGAGAGTATTATACGCTAGTAAAGCAAGAGAGAGCGAGGAAGGGTTCGGTCGCTACTACGACTAGTTGCACGACTGCGCAACGAAGATATCGTGTAAGTCGGACTTAAAGCCCCTTCCAAAAGCTCGTATGAAAGCAGTAGTGAGGCAGGGAGATAGGTACAGCGACTAAAGAGAAAGAAAAAGGGTCCTCCTGTTAGCTCTGTAGCTCTGCCTCAACGAGAGGAAAAACACCAGCTGAAAAACTGTGCCTCGCTGACAGCTGTGTGTGTGTGTGTGTAACTTTTACAGGCGGCCTGCAAGCGGGATTTGAAGCGAACGAGAGTTTGCGCCGTCCCAGTAGCAATTCCCCGTCGATTTTACCACGGCGACGACGAACGAATTTGAAGCCTTTGTCTCGCGAGGACCGTGTGCTGCAGCTATCGCCGGCGCTCCTTCTTCTTTTCTGTTGGTTTAGTCTACATTTTCGTCCTGCTGCTGCTACTACCTCTAAAGCTTAATACTGCGTTTTTATATATATATTATATAGCTACGTATATGTATAGATGCTGGGATACTCTTTCTCTCTCTCACCTTTTTTAGCGAGGATTATGTAGTGCTTATGAGATGGCTTATCGGGATAATAGAAAGAAAATCGACGTTTATCGAGCTTTTTTGTCGAGAATTTTTTCCATAAGTATATATAACTAACGTTTACTTTATAATCATTATTAAAAGCACACCACAGAGACAAAATATTTCATAAGTTATAGGAAAAAAATCAAGCTTGAATCTTCCCGTCGCTATTTTGTCAAAATCGGACTCGCAGTATAACGAGCTTGCAGAGTGTTGCAAGTCAATTGCTCCTAAACGAAGGCGAGCTTATCCGGCAAGTATGTAGGCGAGTGGGAACGAAGGCACAACAACAGGCGCGTTTGTGTAACATACCGATTTCCCGCAACCGCAACAATAAGACGAGATCACGCGTTGTCGAATTCATTTGTTCAAAACTCATCTAGATTCGAGGGAATTCGTACATTTTAAAGGTGCAACGTCACGTCTGCATATGTGTTGCAGTATATGCATGTATTAATTTGCTATAACGAGATAAGCGATTGATAAATTATTTTGGGTTCTGGCTTTCTGACAGTCGCGACTAATACGAGTCAATGTAACAAGAACAGGTTATATTTACTATATCGGATTGGATGATCCAGCGTTTCTGCAACTGAACCGCTTTGTTAGCTAGAATAATCGGGATTCAATTTATATCATGAAATCGACGAAAAATGTATTAACACACGCAATAGATGATTTATGCTCACGTCAAATTGAACTATAATTGAGTTATAGCAACTATTCAAAGCTATCCCAGCTCTCAAGATATTGTCTTGAGTGTCAAGAAGCACGCGCGCGCACACTCAGACATAAGCATTTTGTAATGAGTTTAAAGTTTTGATCGTTTGCTGCATATTTTCTTCTACTGGGCTCTTCCTTCTGTCTTACATCACATTCTTAAAAGACGATAAATTTAGACCTGGCGTCCATGCATATATATCATCTCAGCACTATAGCTTTTACGATGTCCTAATACTTAATGCCAGCCACGTTTTATTTATACGACATCTTATATACTCCGCTCGCGCTCGCGCTTATACGTATGTACGTAAGGTCATGTAAGCGAATTCTTAGCTACTACGTGGAGACGGTCTTGAGCTTTCAATTTCCGTTAGTGTAATATGAGCGAAGCGCGCATACAGTCATCAATATCCATCGTTTAGCTTTAACTTTAAGCGGAAATTACGCTTGTCGCCGAAGCGTGCGTCCGCCCAATAATCCACAACTAGAGTTTGGACTTACGCGACGAAATAACTCAGATATTTTAGAATGTAATTATCAATTTTTTTGCAAATTACAAAATACATACTTTAGTTAAGGGTAAGGCATTCTATTGAATTTTTTATCCTATATATTAAGTAGTAGCGATGCAATCTGTAAAAAAGTTTCTAGTCCTTCCATACATGAGATGATTTTCCTTGTTATATACCTAACATTGAATGTAAAAATTCACCCAGAAGTTAATTCGTTTTGTTAATCAATAACACCAAATCTGATCAGTGGAAAATTACTATGGTATTAATGTGAACCAACAATAGTCGTTCTCTTCGACATTACAAACAATAAATCATTTTTTTGCATTTATATATGGGTTAAGTTTTTCACTGATACTCAACCCATATTGCAAAAATAACGCTGGAAATAGTATTAAACTGGAAAATTTTCTATCTTAAAATTTTCATGAAAATAACACAATATTTTAGTCAAAACAGATCTGGCAAGTTTAAAACCAAAATATTCTATAAAAATTCTACTCTTTGGCATCTTTTCCTAAAAAATTCCAAAAATCCAAATGAGCGTTATATATGAGCGTCTCAATATTGTCAAACCAACAGATTTGGTTGCGTATCAAATTTCACATGGACTCGAGCCTTCGCATGACTCTTGCATACAAGTAGACATACATAAATACGTGTAGATATACACATATCATATTTATATGTATGCGTAATCGAGAAATCGGAAACGTATTCGATTAGGTTGAAAAGTCCAAATCCAATAGTTCGGGCACAGTTTCGGGTACTCGCCAGCAGGATGCCCTCTTCTCTCTCTCTCTCTCTCTCTCCCACTATTTGTATACACATATATCTCCATTTTTCGGGGTTGTATATACACAGTGCGCCGCGTACCGTCGTCGGTAACCGATGAAATGGAATTACGAACCAATTTCGATGCTCTGCTGCGGCAGCGTTTTCAGCTCTGTTTCTCTCCCTTTCTCACCGTGGCTTAGTACGAGTTTCAAGTCCACATGTCAAAATTTTAATGACATCATGGCCTCGAGCCGTATACACCGAACGTTGCTACTAGTTTCAACTAGAGCTTCTGCGATCTCTTGCATGCGTGTGTAAACCTTTGGCGACTTTTATAGATGAATGTATATGTGGCTTTGAAAATTGAAGTGTACCATGAACGTACAAGAAACACACTTATTCTACGTTGACTAAGTTAACTCAAGATTTGGACAGTTCTTGCTTATGAGACTACTGGCGGACCTAAAAAAAAGTTACTCAGACAAGGGAACAGTAGGTGTTTTATACGGAATAGTACATTTCTTCAGCGACGAGTGAAAATTTTTTCACTTTGACGACTTGATATATCGAAATAAGCTCGTTGCATGCACCTGAGATAAAATATGCCCATAAGAGTGTACTCAGCTAGTAAGAAGAGGAAATGATTACTTTTCGCGCACGCGCCAGCTTGGAACTTATTTAAACGCTCGTACTCGAATGCAGACCCGGTTTTGTTACTTCTCTAAGTTGAACCGACACGAAAGCAAGGGAAAAACTTTGCCAAGTATGTGAGTTGTTTAATTTTTAAGCGACCTATTCATCTTTCTTTGAAAAGTGCGTGTATATGCGGTGTGCTTTTCGCGCAAAGGCGAAGCGGTGGCAGCTTTTCCAAACGTGACATAAATGTTGCTCACCATACAGCGAAAGTATATTTAATGTTTGTTTCCCCAACTTCTTTGAGGTCGTTATGAAAAGCTCAAGCATTCGCGCAACAGATGATGCTTCTTTGGTGCTATGTTTTATCTCATGTTCATGAGATAACATGCTGTACACCCAACACGCATTAATTAAAATCAGCCACGAATCGAGTATGACGTATTGCAATATTTTGCTTTGCAAATGAATATTAATGATTTGCTTCCGAATTGTATTTTGTCCCGATGCTCCCAACACAAAGATATTGCATCCGTCAATGTAGAAGATGGTTGAATACATTTTTTTCTCAAGTAAGCGGACTGTGAACTCGCATGGTCTACGCGTCATTTGTTCGGATGAAAATTAGTGAAATAATTTCTGAATAAATATAACTGGTGAAAAAAAATCTCGAAGCTCATTTTCTCGTCTTTTGTTGATGCGTCCATAGAACGACGAGTACGCTGCATTCTTTCACGCGTCAAAAATGTATAATCTGCTCAGTGGGCTGCAAAACTTTGAAAAATATAAACGCGTATATCTCAGTTCAGCTCTCGCGCTGTGCTCATTATTTTCACGATAAGCTCGCTTATGCGAGACTATGAGTATTCACGGTTTTTTTGGTTGAATTAGCCCAGACTCGGTCACTTTCTGCAATCGGGTTAACTATACTCTTTTCTTATGCATCTCGCAGGTTTTTTCACCTCCGAGGATTTTCCGATTTAAAAATGAGCATAGTTTTTTTTGGCATTGTTTTGACCGAAATCAAATTAAACTTTCTACATGTCACTATATTCATGTATTTTTTTCTTTTGGCGCATGCCCCTCTTGACCACTAAGCTCATATTTCCAAACTCCAAATGCTCTTGGCTAAAAAAGCACCGCGAGCGGCATCCCTCCCATTATTTTGCGAAATGCCGACTTCGTTAGCACTCGTTGCTCTCGCGCGTTTCTGTTGATGGTTCTTTCTTTTGCATTGTAGAGAGCCAGAGGAAAAACAAAACTAAACATAAAAATAAAACAAAACGGACCGGCAATGGTAAAGCGAACTGGAACGAGATCGAAAACAAAGCTCTGCGGGGGTAGAAAATCGTATAAATGTTTGGGAGCACCAGGTTGGGTGACTCTTGACCTCCTTTTTTATGCCCTTATTTTGCTTTTTACATCTGCCTTTCCTCATGAGCAAAGAATACGAGAGCTTTGAGATCCTGCTTCGGTGGCTCGAATCGTTTGCCTTTGAAACGAGTACAGGATTAGAGAATGAAAAGAATGAATTTGATTTAAATTTTACTCGATAAAAATTCGCTCAATCCAAACGCACCGAACAGTCGAAAAAACAAATTATGAGCGCCATAAATCTTCACTACGCGACATAAAATAAGAAAAATAAAAGAGAGAAATTGTAGCAACGCCCTTGCAGCCGCAGAATGTAAGTAATACTTGATAAAACTTTTAAATCCAAGTTTACGAAATGATTTGGCGATTAGTGTTCTGCGCGTTATAATTGCACGACTCATTGCGATTTCCAACATCTCTCTCTCTCTCTCTCTCTCTCTCTTTCACGCTCGTTCGCTTATTATTCTCGCAATATCATGCGTACGCGTATATATCTTATGCACGATTTATATGCGGGACATTAAGCGACGCGCTCAACTCATTTTTGCGCTCGTTTCATGGCTTGCCATTATATACGTTCGTTGTACGTGCTAAGCTTTTTTCTTCAATGAGCCCGTTGGTACGTGCCTGCATAAAAATTTTTCCAACGAAACAGATTATCTATAAGTTTTAATTACCGTCTCGATCGCGATATTGCGTGACGCTAAATGCTACCCGCTTTATCCAATCGATGCCTTCATTGTAACAGCCACAACAAATTGTTGCTGTCAAAATCTGTCTCGTCATTGCGAGAATATAACTAGATTGTGAATGCAACGTACAACAATTGTTACTTGAAATTTTTGCTCTACCTCGTGTGGGCTGACTTTTTAATTTAGTCCAGAGAGATTGTTCGATACTATCGAATCGTTGCTCCAAAAATATTTCAAGATATGGATAAATGGATGGGTAAAGTGGCCGTCGTAACTGGCGCTTCGACTGGAATTGGCCTATATACAGCAAAGTCACTACTCGAGCATGGAATGATCGTAGTTGGATTAGCCAGGCGAAAAGATAAGATGGAGGTCAATTGAATTATTATCGATCGTTATTCTTTATTGTTTGAATCATGCACAAATGAGCCATTTTACAATATGCATTATAAATATATTTATAATAATTCTTTTGCAGGAATCAATAAAACACTTTGGTTGTGCTACAGGACAATTCTACGCCTTCGCTTGCGACATAACGAATGAAGACCAAGTTATTGCTGTATTTGATGAAATAAAAAGCAGCCTTGGAGGTGTTCATGTTCTCGTCAATAACGCTGGAATGATGTCCATTGGTCCGATGTCAGGTATCGATGCGTTCAATTTTTTTAGCATAACAGATAAGTTAATATGCGTATGATTCGTATTTTCGCAGATCATGACAGCAAAATTATTCAGCAAGTGATCGATATAAATGTTAAGGGATTGCTGTTTTGCACGAGGCAAGCTCTCTATATCATGAAACACGAGAACGAAGGACATATTATTCACGTTGGCAGGTAGGTTATGGAAAATTTTTATTGTTCGATGTACAAGCTGATTCTTAATTTCTTCTAGTTCCTTGGGTCATAAGGTTTTGAACGTCAAGGGCCTGTTTTTTAATGTTTACCCAGCGACCAAATTTGCGGTTCGCGCGCTTGCCGAGACTTTACAGAATGAAATAAGCGACACGAAAATTCGCGTCACGGTAAGGATATATGTACGTATTTTAGTACCACACAATAATCGCCTCAAATGAAATGTGACGTGCTTGTTTGCAGCACGTAAGCCCTGGCGTTGTGAAAACGGATTTTTTCCAAGTTGCCGGGGTAAGCTCAGCTTTTCTCGAGCATAACGCTGCTCTGAATTCGGAAGATGTGGCAGAAGCTATTATTTTCGCCTTGAGCAGAAAGCCATACGTTCACATTCAGGAATTAACCGTGCGTCATTTAGACGATCATTACAGATGAAAATGCATTACGCAAACGTGCTTCAACTACTGGGCATTTTTTTTCAATTTTTTGAAAAAAAAAAAAAAATTTAATGACATCTGAATAAATGAATCCAATTTACCCGAATTCTGTGTAGCACAAATTGTGTTTATGTTTTTCACTAAAGTCATACATAATAACTAGCTTCAAAGGTAAGTTACCGCATCGAGGTGCAAAAAAAAACATCTTAAATATTATCATCATGTTTAAAATGAGATGTAAACAGCTGTACAGATGTTGCAGCAAAAAGCTATTACTCTTACAGGGACGTGATTTTTACCTTAACGAGCTAAACTATATATATTCGCCGTTACTTATGAGTAAAAACACAGTGAAAAACGCTACGAAAAAAACCATACTGATAAAATGCCGTGAAAAAACACACACTTCTTTGGATGCCGTGAAAAAAAAACACACCTCTTTGGATACCGTGAAAAAAAACACACCACATTGGATGCCGTGAAAAAAAACACACCTTATCGAAGCGCCGTGAAAAAAAACACAC
>CACVKI010138924.1:0-72905 GCA_902732785.1 Trichogramma evanescens
TATATGCGTACGACGTGAACACAGCGAATGGTCTGAAACTCATTTATGCTGAGACCACTTTTTGCGAAATGGATTTTTCTTTCAATCGCTCGTATTTCGTTGAAAATAAACTTTTTTCGATATGTTATATACATCGTTGGATTGCATTTTCATCCAGGATTCCATAGGACTTTACAGAATTAAGATATCTGTTATCAAATTCAAATGAGAGTGAAAAAGAGTTTTCGCGGGCAGCGAAAAACGCCAGTGCGCTGTATATAAGGAGCGTGTCCGCCGCAGCTCTCTCTGCCATACTTGCCAGAGCGAGCGCGAGCGCGCTCCTCGATACACGTATATACGAACGAAGTGGCTTTGGATGCCTATGTATTTATAAACTAGTGTGAGTGAATACGTGTGCGTTGCTGAATAGAAAGAGAAATCTAGCGATCGAGCCAGTGCGTGTGTGTGTGTGCGTGTGTACATGCCTGACTCCACCCCATTGCCAGGAATGGCATTGACGAAAAGGGGCCTCCTGCTCTCTCTCTCTCCCTTTTCTATCCCTTATATACCCGTGCACGAGCTCGCTCGCTCAATTGCAGGTTAACGCGTTCGTATACGCTGCTGCACGTCGTATACTACTGACGTTGACGTCGTGCGTTGTTGCGCTTTGGGGGCAGCCGAAGGGGGATAGAGAAAGAAAGAGAGAGAGAAAGAACAGAGAAAGCCCCATTATGTTTTGTCTGCTCTATATACTGTACTACTATGCTACTGTGTATAGGCACCGAAAAAGTCCATATCTTCCCCTACTACTTATCTCGATGTTTTTCTTCCCCTTCGACGGGCTTATATTGTATGCTATACGTAAAGCGCAAACTACGAATTTGTAGCTTCGTATGTACTTCGAGCTACGATGTTACGAGCGCAAAACGCGTATGTATCTGCTCTACTTGCGCACGATCGTATGTACGTTGTGTATCCTGAAATATAACACGTAATATACGAGAAAAAAAAGTACACCACGACCGGGCGTCAGAATTTTCTCTTCCTTTATTTTCCTCGATCCTATAGTAATAACGTATCCAGTGGACTCGATACTTCATAGTAACGATGGATGTTCACGAAAACGTTATCGAGGTAATAAAGATTCATGAGGCACTGCGTATATGCTGTGCTGTAAGCTGCTCCTCCGAGAAGAGAGTCTCGAGATATATACTGTTGATGCGCGAGCTTAAGTGCCTATATACTCGACCCACTCACTTGTTCCGGAAATGTTAAATTAATTCAAGTATGTGTGCATGTGTGTATGCTCGCGTGCGCGCGAGATAATACGTATATAGACGCGAGGCTCTGAAGTGGACGCAGTTTTCGGGTAAGACGACGACGACCATGATTACTTATAAAGAAATTAAGTAGCCTATAAGCAATAACGTTTCGTTGATAACGAGCGATCAAAGCCTCCAATGAAACGATGTGCACGAAATTTTTCACGCATCGATTAATTTGAATTTAATGCTCATATGATTGCACTAATGAGCTGCTGCGATATTTTTTTGTCTCGCCCTTTAAAAGAAGAGATCATCGGATTGGTATACAGTCAAACTACCAGCTATGTATGTATATTGTACGCGTGCATTGGCGCGAAGCCTATTTTGCATATAACACGAGAGCTGCGCTACTCCCCCTCGATAGGATCCGAGGCGAAGGCAATACTGATAATCAATTTGAACGCTGCAGAGATTCTGTGTATAGCTGAAGCTGCAGCTCATCCTTCCCTTTCCAAGACAGGTACATATCCCCATTGTCGGCCCCTTCTACTCCAAGTAAGTAAGTAAAAAAAAAACAGCAGCACACACAACGACGCCGTCTCTCCCTTCTCCGCAGGGGCATGTCGTGTCGGAAGAGAGAGAGAGAGAGGAAAAAAAAAGTAAAATCTCTTCGGCAGCTCGGGCAATTCATTTATGCATGTACACACACATATATACCGTCGTCGTGTATGTATATATACACTTCACGCCCGCATCTGGTGGTATCGATGCGCAATTCGTCGACGAATTCTTAATATCGAATAGGGAGCACGATTACCACCAAAGTGCGAGAGAAAGAGAGAGAGAGAGAATATATGCGTGAAAAAGAGAAGCGGGGCGATGCACCAAGAACGTCTCGTTCGCTCGCTCGTGTGTGTGCAGGCGCAAAGGAGGAGGTAGGGGCGCTCTCGTGTAATATACGCACGAACACGCATATAATAGCAGCATGTGTCTGTGTCTGTGTGTGTGCGTGGCGCATTGAAAAATGCCGGCGGCTGATGGGCCATGTTTGGGTGTGTACTTTCTCGTATACATATACACACGCATCGCGTGCTTCAACTATGACGGATTCGAATTATTATTAACACGATGTCCGTGTGATATCCTGCGAGCCTGTGAGCAGCAGCAGCAGCAGCAGCAGTATCGAGGATTCCGATGATGCTCCGATCGCGATTACGAGAGCTCGAGTGATCGATGGATCGGTTGCGAGATTTCCAATGGATTTGATTGATGTTTCGTACAGGGAAAAGAATGATCGGATGCAGGTATGCGGGGACTGAATTAGTTTCAAGTAATTCTCGAAGAAATTAGTTCGTATCAGATTTTCGGGTAATGAATAGATTCGATCTTTTTCTAGGGTAATTTTAGATGACCAATTATTAGAACCAACTTTTGACCATTCCGTTGAATGATATGGGGTTGTTTGTCATGTGAAATACTCAATATCATTGCAAAATAAACCAATCATCATCATTTATTCAAGTCAATTAAACTTCGACTGTAAAAAATTTGAAGTTTCATTATCGATGATAAATGCACTGCATCGATGTTTTTCTTGCAATAAATTAAGCGTAATTATGCACCGATATGCAGAGGGTTGATTTCAATTTTTCACTGTACTCTGCGGTAGTTTGACGTTGCAAGTTGTATCCACAAAGTACAATAACGATACCCTGTCTCGACGGGCAATTAAAAAACTTCAAAGAGCAAAAAATCATCGAAAATTCATACGCTACTTGCGCACTCATTTACACACTTTTTGCGGTCTCTCTCGCCTGCGTCATCGCCAAAACATTGCACGAAAATGCGTACATAATTAAAAATTTTCAACCACCGCCGCCGCCGCCGCCGCCGCCGCCACCGCGAGAACACACGAGAAAAGATTGATATATGAAATTTTTCATATCGTTCTCGAATGACGTTTTAATTGCCCCGTTCGATATCGAGAGTTCACGCGCGCAGTTTCGGTCCGAGGGGATCGATCGATACGAAAAACTAGCAACGAAATTTTGTGGTAAAATCATCGATTTTAAGGGGGAAAAATACCGGCTCCGCGTGCCGGATGCATCGTTAATTTTCCGAAAGAGTTCAAAGAGGGCCGATAACCCTCTCTTATCGTAAATGTCGGTCGGTTGCACTGCCTATACGACTCGAGTGCTGCCTCGTGCCGATCACTGCGCAGTTCTTCTCGTGTATTATTTGATGATGATCGCCGAGGCCAGTGTATATAGTGGTAATATACTTATAGTCGAGCGACGAGCAGCTATTTACGCGCTATACTTCGAAAACTTCATTATAATATATCGCTTCAATTGCTCGACTATGGCTCTTGTATTCGTACATAATATGAATATATTTTATGAATGAATGGATGAAACCGAAAGCCGAGCACATTATGGAATTTCGGAAGCGTCGAGCCGCGTCCGAAAAAAAAACACACACACACACATTTTATACTTCCAAACTGCTGGAATCTCTCTCTCCTCGTGTACACGCAAAACTTCAAAAATAACGGGAACTATATATTCTTTGGCTGCCTCGCGCCACGAAGTTTTGAGAGTGAAGTTCTCGTGCGACGATTTCGTTTTCAAATTTTGTTTTCACGCTATCCCCTCCCGCCTTAACGAGCGACTCCGAGGTTGAAAATGAGAGTATTTGTGCGGTATTCAAATAAAAACTTACCAAGCTATAGTAACTCTTCTCTACATGCGATCATTATATTTTATCGAGTTTAACCCAAAGATCTATAGACTCGGCGTGTGGGCGTCTATATCGAGCTATCCACTTGCTCACATACTCCAACTTCAATCTGCGAGTGGTCAATGACTCGAGGCACGCGTGCGTTGATCATTGAGAAATGATCATCCGTTCGTATAGACGTCGTTGTTTACGAACTTCGCTGAATGGATTTTTCCCGCCGAATATACAAATATTTACAATTAGGCAATTGATATTAAGGCAAAAACTTCGCAAAGGAAATGCCAGTGTCTACGCGTGTCTCGAAGATGATAAAGAAGCACATGTCATCGTAGAGCTTGCAGCTTTGTGTATCCGCAAAAAAGAGCCGCACGTGTTTGAACTTTTATCGATGTAATAACCGAAAGACGAAGTAAAGATTGTAGCAAAACTAGTATAAACGGCTAATTTGTATATGGACATTTTCACGACTATTCGAGTAATACGATAAGATTTTACCTAGTTTTGTTAATAGATAACAGACGACAAAACTCCAACAGAACTATTATACTACTGAATGATTCATTTAAACGACATTAGCAGCACGTATTGAAGGTGATCTGAATAATTTTCGGCTCCGCGTTAAACATCTGTCACAGAATTTTAAAAGGTACGATCGCCGCGTCACCACAAGACAGATAAAAAATTGGACCCACCGCGTCATCATCAGCCGGGCATCAACGTCGGATTTGTAGTTCACAATTGATATGTTTCTACGTAACGCGCGATTATTCTTTCGACGGCAACAATATAATCGCGCCTATGTAGCTTACTACTTCGCGGCTTGTCAACTTTTGAGAAATGTAATGGGCCGAAGAAAAATATTATAAATGCCTTGGAGATTAGGACGAGGAATTGTGTGTATTTTCGAAAACTTTTTACGCGAAAAAATGGGACCGCGCGATAAATCTCGTGATGCAGCCCAGTGAGAGCGCCCGCGCGCGCGCGCGGAGATGTAGATTGATGACGACGCGCTCGATCTTCTTGTATCGCTCTGATTTTTTTCCTCGTTTGATCATGGTGCGTAAGGAGATCAGCTGATGCAAAAGTCTATGACGATGACGACGAGTCGAGAGAATCTGAATATCACTAGTTCGTGGGTGATAAGTGTGACGTGGAATATTTTGCTTAGAAAAGTATATCTGTCTATGGGATGAATGGGGGAATAACTAATCTCTTTCAAAAATTTAAAAGGTCCGTATGGCAAAGTAATGATTTCGTGAAAAGTAAGGTAACTATAAGATGTATCCACTTATCAAAAATTGATGTGATAAGTAGCGCAAATGCGAGTCAGTTCTAATAAAGGCAAGTAAGTCGCGAAACAATAAAGCTTGCATAATTCAGGGCGAGTAAAGCGCGCTGAGAAGTGACTATAGCATTATAAAATTGATATCAACCTATGGGGTTCAACATTTTATTAACTCACAATTAAGTGCTTCTTTTTCCTCCAAGAATTTATTAATTTTCCTTAAAATTTAAACAATGCTTTTAGATTATGAAATTACATTGGAAGAACTTTTGATAATATTATAAATGAAAATTTGTTATTTGTCTTCTGAACAAGTAAATTAAAATTTATACGTTCATCAAGTTGTAATGCGTGAGTGACGTGAAACAATGTGGATTTTGAGATGACTCTTCAGCACATCGCATGTGTGAGTAATTTTATTGTGCACCGAATCAATATGAGTTTTGAGATTATATTTATATGAAAACATCTTGCCACGTTAATCACATGCATATTTGGCCCCACTGTGAATTGTGTCGATGTGTTTTTTGAGATTACTCTTATTCGAAATTTTTTTTCCACATATTTCACATGCGTGGGTGACACCATTATGTTTCACATCAATGTGGGTTTTAAGATGACTTTTCGTTGAGAATTTAGATCTGCATATATCGCATTCCTTAGTTATTTTATGATGCACCGAATCAGTGTGAATTTTCAAACGACCCTTCTGTGAAAATGTCTTGCCGCATTTATCACATGCGTATGTGACACCATTATGCATCGTATCGAGATGGATTTTGAGACTATATTTTCGTGTGAATGACTTTTCGCAAATATCACATGCATATGTAACACCATTGTGCACTGAATCAATGTGAATTTTGAGATTACCTCTTAGTGTGAAGGTCTTTCCACATGTATTACACGTATAAGTGAAATATTTGTGCATCGTTTCAAGATGAGCTTGAAGATTACTATTGGATGAGAAATTCTTCCCGCATGTATCGCATGTATTTAGCACACGATTGTGCATCGTGTCAACGTGTTTTTTGAGATAATTCTTATCTGAGAATTTCTTTTTGCATATATCACATGCATGTCTGACACCACTGTGAATTGCATTGATGTGTTTTTTGAGATTACTCTTACATGAAATTTTTTTTCCACATATTTCACATGCGTGGGTGATGTGATTATGTGATGATTTGACATGCCTATTCAGACTGCTCTTAGTTGAGAAATTCTTTCCACACCGTTCACAGGCATTGGTTTTATCGTTATGTGCCGCACCGACGTGGGTTTCGAGGTTATGTTCGTTTATAAACTTTTTTTGAGTTCTTCTTTGTCTATTTTGTTCGACAAGTCCACAGTTGAAATTGAAATTCAATTCTCCGGCACCGTCACCAACGAATTCTTGTTTCATTTCTTCCGCGGGTTCTATTTTAATTTTATTTCGAACTTTAGAAATATCGCTATTTTTTACCATCTGCAAGTGATTTTGAGAATCAACGTCAATTTTCTTCACTGCCAATAAATTAATATTGGGATTCACGTCTTCACATTCAACAACTATTTCCACTTCGTCATCAAGTTCTTTTTCAAGTTTGTGTCCACATTTTCGAAGCGTATGGATCTATTAAAAAATGAAGCTCTTTAAGAATTTTCAATACACAAACAGCCCCAGAAGCAGTTATATAGAATTATCAAAACTTACTGAATTTTCTGGCAGAAATGGTAAGAGTTGAAAGTTTTTAAGATCAGGTTTCTCGTCAATTACGTTACACTTATTTTCAAGAAGCAACTCTTCAGTATATTCCTTTTTTACTCTGTAATAACACCGATTAGATCAATTATTTTGTAAGAATATTTTTACAATTTCATTCTTGTAAAATGAAAATACCTGACAGCAGAATTAAGCATATTACTGGATTCCATCTTTCTCACTTATAATTTCGTTAAGATGTAATATTTCTGCGATGATTTTGTATGTCATGCTAACTATACACTGAAAGACTGATGAAGACTGCTGGGCTGTGCTCGCTATATTTTGAAAAACTGTGTCTATGTACCAGTTTACGTTCGTGTAGCGTAGCGCTATTATCGATATGGTATACACAGCAAAACACCGTGCCAGGCATCACTCGAAGAGGTCATGCATGCTATGCACAAAGTAAACAAGAGAAAAAGCACAAGTCATATGCTCTTCGTTAGTTTTCGGGGTATATAGCTTATCAATATAAACGAAGCAAAACTAAGTCCTTGTGATTATATCATTGAAAAAATGGGATTGTTTATCTCATGTCTAATTAATAGTAAAAAAATTTATATCAATCATTTATTACTACGGCAAAATGAAAAATTAAAAAATGATTCGACAGTGCACGAAGCATACTGAGATAGAGCTAGTATTTTTGATAAAAGTAATTTTGTTTAAAATTACAATAAAATTGGTCATTTTATTCTGCAAACTTGCAGCACATATTTTTTCATATGACATGAATTTCGCGTTATTAATATCATAATTTGAAATTTATTTCTCTTTAATTGGTCTACAGAATACATTAGGTAGGCATTCCTGCAATATCCCACATTTTACACAACTTTGAAAATAAGCTTTTCCGAGAAAACTTTTTAGGCTCTCACTTTGATATACTTTGATAAAAGAAAAATTTAACGTAAAATTTATGTAAAATATTAGGTAGGTATAATTTTTAGTTAATATTGACGGTTTTAAATAATTTTTATATCTTTAATTTTTTCAGGTGCACTCATAATCATATATAACTACTAACAACTTTCGACTTCGTTAAGAAATCACTTATCATAAATAGAATGTGCTTTCATCAAAAAACTTCTGGTTTGATCATTTTTGTATAATTTTTTATTTCATGTAGTTATGTTACATAAGCTACTGAATATGTTTCTGAGTGAAATTTTTTTAAAATCGTTTAGTATTTTTTTTTAAACAAATTGTGAAAATTATTGTTTTACATCCAAAAAGAAAACTATCTCGAGAAAATATTAGTCGTCATAAAGAAAAAAGGTCTCTTGACTTTTTTCTCTGTAATTAAAAGTTGTAGAGTTATAAATCAAGTATAATGTTTCCAAAAATGAACAAATTTATCCGGAAATCTGGAAAATTCAAATAAATATTCTGAGTTTGATGTTAATGCAAGTTTTATACAGTATTCTGATTTCTTTACAAGAGTTTGTGCACTTTGAGATAGTTGCATTATTTTAATGCTTGAATTTTTCGATATTGAAAAAAAACTCCCATTTATGCATCTATACTATCCTATAATGCACAGATAAAAATAATTTAACGATCAAGTTTTTCTATAATGTTAACATAGGTAAATTTCAGGTAAATTGCATGACAATATTTGAAGTAAATGTAGCAACCTTTGCAATAGTCAAATCAGCAGTATTTATATGGTTTTTAGGACCCTGCGAAAATTTTTTTACTCGTTCGCTAACGTGAATTGATTAATAACTTGGAAATTATAAATTTTAGAAAAAATTTGCCTTCCTTGTTGAGAGTAATTCGCTGTAACCTTCAACAATTCTCTTCGGGTCAACCCATGAACTTCAACAAATTTTCAAGCAATTTTTCCCTCACTTTTTAGCTTCTTGCTCAAATTTTTATATAATTGAATCCTAGAAAAATTTTATTCGGATAATTTTACCGTATATCAGTATGACTTTTTATCGAACGCAGTTTCTCCAAGTGGTGGAGCGTTATACCCAACTTTTTCCATGACTTTTATAAATCCGTACGGTGAGTTTCGATGAATTAGCGATACTCGTCGAGGCGTTAAAATCGCAAAAAAAGTCAATACTGATTGACACGCAGGTGGGAAAAGTCAGGAGTAAACAATCGATACTCGCAAACGCTTATATTTCGAGCACCTGTGTATATCGCATTCAATTTATATAGCCTATATATAGAAGATGAGCCGCGCTCATATGCACGAATCCGCGGAGAGGGATATCTCTCTCGCTCTCTTTCTCGATTTGGAAACGTGTGCAGCAGCAGCAGCAGCACACAGAGCGACGCTGAGAAACAGTGAATATTTAACGATCGTTTGCACGGCTCGTCGCTCGGTTTCGCTCCGCTCGCAACTATATAACGCAGAGCGAGAATCGCAGAGAACAAGAGTGGGAACGCGAGAGAGCCGCTCGAAAATAAATCAGCCGAAAATGTAAAAACCTTGACACGGCCGAATACAAAGTCGGCGTGCGTCGACTAAATTTATCGTCGCTAGGCAAGCGTCTTTCATTGGTCGAGTCCGAGGAATACACGAGGTAAAAAGAGAGGCCATATCGTGTGCTGTATAGGGCAGCAGCAGCAGCGGCAGCCATACGATCGTAAACGAGAACTATGAATTATTATCGCCGAGCGTCTGAAATCTCAATTTCGCGGAGGCATCGTCCTCGCGCAGGAAATTATATTATCTCATTAGTCGAGACACTCCATCTCTCTCTAGCTGTCTCTCTTTTTATTTCTAGTTCTCGAGGGGGGTTTGCGTTTCATTCGCTGTCCGAGCACGTATGTATTAGTGTGTGTATGCAGTCACTCTCGCACACATACACACCTGCAAGAAAACGAAGCAACTATAGGCGAGGACTCCGAAATGATATATATACGCACTCGATGGCGATCGTGTAAAAAAGAATACAAAGAAGATCAAACAGTGGAATACTACAAAGTATTGGGATAGTATGGGAAGAGAGAATCGAGAAAGCTGCGGCTGCCGCTGCCCGCGAAAATATACCTCCTCCTCCGAGTCTCGCGACGGCGCGCAGAGATCTCTCGAGAGCCTTTTGACTCTCTTCTACTTCTACTTCTTCTTCTTTTCATTACGAGCATCTCGCGGGCTCTCGTCACCGACGCGTAATGTGTGTACGTGCGACTGTCGAGCCCCGTGCATATGTCTGCGTGTCTGGCTGCTGTGTGTATAAGTGAGCGTTTTCATACACATATATAGTAAGTACTCTCGTCGACGTCGTCTCCCACTTTTGGTGGCTTCTCTCGCATGCGCTTACACGACGACTATATGACGAGCCTTTGACGAAGCCAGTCCAGAACGAGGCAGCGACTCTCTCGACGACGACGACGACTCCTCTCTTCCTTGGCATATCCCAACGCAGCGAGCGAGCGAAAGAGACAGAGAGAGAAGAGAGAGAGAGACAAAAGGCACATGCGCCATATAATCAAGAGAATACTTACTGCTTATGCGGCGCGTAGCGAGAGACGAGCTTCTATTCTGTTCCGCCCACTACACTTAAAACTACCGTCAATCAGCCGCTTACACAGCAGGCCGCGTGGTGGGGGCGGCGCGGGATACACACAGCCAGCATTAAGCAGCAGCAGCAGTCCGAATGCCTTATGGAGAGAGATCACCGCAGACGCGACATGTATATAGTGTGGTATTATGACGACGAAGCTTCGTAATGTACAAAACTCGGGATGCGGGCGCGCTTAATTGCGGAAAATGAAAAAGGATATGATAAGCGACGATGACCAAAAGTGCGACTGAAATTTCCTGAACTTTGTAGGGAAATCGAAAATGGAGAAAAATTAATAAATCATTTTTAATGAGCTAGGCATTTCGAGAAAAAAAACATGATACTCTGCAGGTGACGATCTTTCTCGCGTGTTCTCGCGACTCTCATCGCGAAAATTCGACGTACTACATATAAATTTATATAATGGTGCTTTCAGGCCCCGAGAAAAACATGGATGCGCCGTGTATACACACAACACGCGTTAGTAGTCGGCGCTGCGTCGGCATTATAACTTCCTTTTTTACAGCGAGCAGCAGCAGCAGCGGTGCGCGCGAGCGAGCGACAGCGACAGCAGCTCCAAACGGGATTCAAATTTATTCATCAATAAACAATATCCAGACCCAATGAAAGTCATTAAATATACGGATAAACGCTCGAGAGCCGCCGCCGCTGCTGCAGCAGCGACGAGAGTTAATAAAGCGCAAGAAAATGTCGCGCGGATATATCGCCGCGAGGATAAATTGTCTGGATCGAACTTGTATCAGGAGCGCAGCAGCCGACAAGAGCTGGCCGAGCGGCGACGCTCGAGCTCCGAATACACACGCGGCCGCGTCGGCTGCGGCAGCGGCGCGTCTATATATATACAGCGGCTTATACGATCGCTTATATATACACGAGCCGAGAGCGGCCGAGTCTCGTATGCAGGCCGCCTATATATTTTTTTAGTTTGTTTGTTTTTTCTCTTTCTCGCTCGTGATATCGCGTATCGCATAAAACGTTTACAGCCTGCAGTGCTATACCTATATATAGCCCCGGCGCTATATTGCGCACTGCAGCGTGCACTCGTGTGCACCGATATGCGTGCAAGCGATTGCGAGCCATTGTAATTTCTGCGCATTTATAATTCGCGTATTGAAGTAAAATGAGCAGTATTATTAGCTTGTATCGGCTTGATTTTTTTTCGCATATGTTTCAAATGACGAAATTTTAATTCGTCCATTATGTCATACATGTGTAATATGTACACACAGTGATACAGCGAAATTGGCCCGTTCGCAATACGTGAATCCCAGAATTTGTTTAATTTCGATTCGCGATGCAGACGATATGCTTCGGAGAAAATTCCCGAAAGCTATTTGTTTGATCGTCTATTCGAGCTTGCGTGTATCGAACGACAACAACGAAAAAATCACGTGCGCGCGCGGGTCGCCATGATTATATTTCCGTCCATCGGCCCGACGCGATGCGCCGCGCGCGGAAGACGATGCTCTTTCATAATTCTCTCTCTTGCGCCAAAGATAGACGCCCAAAATTACATCGCTACATGGCATATATATTGCGCGAAGATTTATCTTCTGCCTCGACAAAACTCACGTACGCATTTTGATAAAATAATTGGTTTTAGCGAGTTACAGCTAAGGTCGCGGTATATCGTTTTTTTCGGTGGTTCTCAATTCCTCCCGACTTTTCGAGCTTTTTTCCTATACTGGCCGGCCGCAGCTCTCTTTTCTTTCTCGATTTTATAATTAATATAAAATATGTATCCTGTGTCTCCATCTTATCGCCGCTCCGATATATCATATGCGCCGCCGACGACGACGACGACGACGACGATGGCCATGAAGAAAAGAAGAGCAAAAAAAAGTACACACATTTACGATGGAGGCATGAATTGCACACGCGCCGACGGCCGCGAAATTGACGTTCGTGCGGAAAGTTTTTCTCATACGTAAAAAGGCCGGAGGCGCCGAAATACGATCAATTTTTACACGATAAGGTGAAATCTTATCGCTGGCGCGCTTTGCCGAACGTCGCGATGCATCGTGAGGGCCGAGCTTGTGATGTTGATAAACAATTTTCAAAAAATAAACAAATTTAAAAAGAAAAAGTTTATCGAAAGAATGAAATATAATTGTTGTAGATTGTTTCTTTGCGTGCATTTCGAATGATAATTGGGCGTAATATCGGGACGATTGCCCGAATGCACGTGCGTCTGAGAGCGATGCAACGATCCAATCGTCGCTTTTTTTTACACGTTAGCCGATGATTTATTTTTGTTCTCGGTTCGATAAGTAAAAAACTAATCGACTGCAATCGTAAATCGCACACTGCAATGCACTGCATACTCTTGGTGAAGGGCATCATCATTTGTTGAGCTTTACAGTGCTATTTTCGAATTTTCAAGAAAAGTGCTTAGAAATTTGGTGTTTAAAAATGAAGTAAGCATTATACTTTGTGGTTTTTTTTTACTTTTACCGATATCACACTGCATTATTAATGAATTTATTTGAATTTTACGCGCGCAAATAATCCATTAACCATGTAACATTAATTGACCAACAATTATTAAGAAGACGCCGAAGCCAGGCAAAAATAAAAATTTTCAAGCAAGTTTCCTTTGAAGATTTCCACTGAATATTTTTCTAAAAGGCTACGCGAATATCTAAAAAATATAATAAAATGAAGATATCCAGAATTTCAGAAAAATAATCACTTGAAATCTTAAAAATGGGTTCGAAAATAGTAATTTTAGTTTGACTTTCAGCATCTTTTTAAGCTCTGAGCATAGCGACGTCAGGACATGGCGGCTTTTCGTACTTTGTGTTTTACGTTGTAACACAATAACTTGACAATTTAAAATTTTTTTAGATGGGTCTGAAATTTTCTTTCGTATCCAATACGCACTCAAGATGCGCTTTATAAATATTTTTTTACAATTATATGAAATTTGGAATTGTTGCATTTTCATGCACTAAGAACACGTTGGTTATAAAACTGTTTTGGATGCACTGTTCGTTTGTAAATTCGGTATTAACTACATTCTTTAATATCTCATATGCAATGAAGCTGCACTTTCGCTGGAAATTTATTGAAATTTTACAAAAAATTGAAACCTTAAGGGTACATAGTTGAATCTTACAGAATGAATGTTGATCAATGTGAATGATTTATCTATTGAGATTATTTGTTCATGGTTCAATATAAAGTTTTAAACAACATACTTATACATTTTCATACCATGCTTGAATATAAGTAGATCGGTTATGTAGACAATCAATTAAGATCAGATTTTTATAATAAACAGTATGAGAAGTATTCGTTTTAATTATATTACATTTTTGACAAATTTAGTGTTTGAAGTAAGTTTAATTCAAGTAAATCTATTAAAATTACAATATGAAATCGGTAAACATGACCATAAAGTCAAGGATCTATTGCCTTTAAACATAATTCTCTAAATGTTTGAAAATTCGATCAAAATATTAACAATTGCGTATGATATGCTTTGGAAATAATGCTGCAAAAATATACTGCACATGTTCATTATCTCAACAACACACTATTAAGTATATGCATTAAGATTGGGCGATTCGTTCTTAAGTTATCGAAGTGGGGAAAAAAATGAAAAAGTAAACCTACTTGATTGCAGATTTATTTATGAATGCGCTTCTTTCAGTCAAATTATTGGTGCTCCGCCGTTGTAACAGTTTCTGACACTAAAAAATTTAAATATTTTTAATTAATTATATTTTTAAAATTGTAAACATTAAAAAAATTTAATTATAGATAAATTTTACGAAGATTCCATCTGGGCCTCGTTGACCAAGCAGCAACGTAAGTTTTACCAACTTTGTAGAAATTTTTCAAATAATATGCTTATTTACACGTTATTTTTACGAAAAAAAACTTTTTGAACATAAACTCGATATCATTGCGAGGAGCTCAAAACGCTACTGAAAGCTTCGAAACCATTCGAGAAAAAAACGTAATACTTTGGTAACGTAACACTTGACCCGAAGATTAAAATTGACGTCACGAAGCAACAGCTGAGTCTAGGCAAAACTTGGATTTTAAATAGAAAAATGATTAGATACAACGACCAAGCCCACAAATGTGTAGATACGAGTGAAAATCTAATTTTTACGTCAGACCTTTTAACAAGTAATAACTGTTACGTGTGAAATGATCTCACAGATTTTTTAGATAACCAACACTTTTATCGGAGAAAAAATAGGGGAATAGGATTAATCGCGTATGAGATTTAATATCAAAATTTGATACCGTATGTCAGCCTCGGTCCCGAACTCATCGGACGTAAAATATGTGAGAATACTCATATGATTCATATTCGAGCACTCGGACTGTGAGTAGCTACTCATTAAACTTTCTCTACTTTCCAAGTTTTTCACTTTTTTCGGACGCGTAGTAGAGGCGTGTAATGGTAATTTTCGACCAATCGCAGTATTCAGTTGATGTGTGGTGCATTCGAAAGTCAAATGGGTGGCCGGTTCAAGATTCATTAGTCGATTAATGGCGCAAAACTTTTTCAACGGAACTTTGAGCTTGCGGTAAATGAATACGCGTTATGGTTCAAGTGGCTTCAATTTACTTCGGTTGCTTAAACTCGGTTGAATCATAATGGCTGCAGCTTCTTCTTACACCAGCCATTAAATTCAGTAAAAATTTTATGAACTCAAAGGTAAATACATATTTTGTTTCTTACGAAAACAATACTACTATTTTTCCAACACTACTTTAAAATTAATTTAAAATTGAAGGGAATACCAAGGCCACCATGACAATCGAATATTTAATCTTTTCTTCTTCGATGAAAATCAATGGGAAGTAGTAGATGGCGAATAAAAGTGTTGAAAAAGTGTACGCGTCAAACTAGTCAAAAAATGGTGCTATTTCGGATGAAAAAAAGTTGTATAACCTCGTTACTTTGTCGATTATTGGTAAAGAGAGTGAGGAGTACCAAAAGGTTACAACCCTATATAATGTTATCTAACACACTAAAAACCCAAAAGTATAAAATTTGCTGTAAAATAGTAATATTTGCGCCGTTTACACTATTCAAAGGTGTTTAGAGAGCAGGTTATACTTTTCGAAAATTTTCATTCGGAAAAATTGTTTTATGCACAGATTACACTTTTTTGAAAATCGTCACAGCAGAAAATGGTATTGAAAAAGTATGCCTCTTAAACTTTTTCTGCAGTGATGATTTTCCAAAAAGTGTAATCTATGCTTAAAACAGTTTTTCCGAATAAAAATTTTCAAAAAGTGTAACCTTCACTCGAAACACTTTTGAATAGTGTAAATCGCGCAAGTATTGCTATTTCACAGCAAATTTTATACTTCTGGGTTTTCAGTGTAATAATTTGGAGTTTCCGGGCTGTTTATTGGTCATTTTTACGAAGATATTTCTATTTGAGATTCTCATAAGATATCAGTATCCGCTCGGAATGCACGCGCCATATTCATTAAAATCATTCGCTGAGTCGCCATTCATAAGGAAACGAAAGTTCACGATCTCTTAGCTACAAATTAATTCCGCTTATGTATATTAATTTGATTCGATGATCAGCAGCGTATATGGCTCATAAATTCAAGAAAACAAGGCAGCAACAGATTGTGCTGCCACACGCTGATTAATTGATATATTATACATGATTATGAAGAAAGTCACAAGTGTCCGGTTATCGCGTCGGATGCGCCGACGACGTTATATTCGAATGCAATTCGAGAGCGGCACATTGAAAAATCCCAGCGTAGTAACGTATAGTTCGAATTGCTCGCGCGAGCGCGTGTCGTCGTCCATTATGAATCCGACACTTGCCACCCGGGGGCTCTATTTCAAGTGAATAAAGCTTGCAGTTACAGCTTGAGTTTATAGTCAATTAGGAAGGGGCGTTATAGCGACATTCCTCAAACGTACATGCCAAGAATGCGCACATCATATCATACATGCTATATAAAAGCGACGTCGCGCGCATATCACGTGGATGCGAGTTACACATTCATACGATGCATACACGCAACGCACAAGAATAGGACCATCATAGCCGCGATGTGTGATACATAGCGCATATATGTATTACAGGTGGGAGGCCAAAGCGGCGATTCACGCGTGCGTGAAAAGCCACCGTCGCGTCGTCGTCGGCGCGCCGCGAAAAGACTTGCAGCAGCGGTGGCGGTGCGGCGGCGCTCTGTAGCGTCGGGTGGGCGCGGGCAGCCCCGCATCACAGCGCTTGCGAGGGTGTACGAGTACGAGAGAGGGAGGGAGAGAGGAACGCGCTCGTGTATCTATATATCTATATTATACATAGGGATATATAAAGAGCCTAGCGCTCGAGAGGTCGGAGGTGAGGTATATACCGAGCTCTGTATACACGCGTATAAAGCGCAGCTTATATATAGAGTATACGTTCAATGCTGCTGCATGCGCGAGCGTATATATAACGTACAGAGAGAGAGAGAGAGTATATAGAGAGGGCTGCGGCGGCCTCCTTGCAAGCATTGAACTTCCTGCAGCGCGAGTGGGAGTGCGCCGCCGCCGCCGCACTTCTCTCTCTATATAGTATTCAGCTGCAGTCCACGGGAAAGCTGCACCGTATAGCGCGTACAGTATGTAGAAAAGAGAGAAATCTGTCGCGGCGCGGTATACGTATAGCAGCAGTGAGCGGCGATCGGTGCAGATCGGCAAGATGGATCGACTGTTCGCGCGCACCGAGGCTCTCTTTGTGTACTTGCGGGATCTCGCGTGCGTTTTCTTTTACATGTATAAGTATCTCTCTCGAGTCCGAGGATTAATGAAGCTCGCTTGGCTGCTGCTGCAACGGATATGCGCGCGACGTTGCAATTGCAAACGATCGCGCGGCGCCCCTTTGAAATCGCGACCGTGTCCCTTTATATACGCGGTATTATACTGCGCGGAAATTGACAAAATTAGCTATCCAAAAGCTTATAAATCTCGCGATCGACTCGCGAAAAAAGCTTCGGTATTTTTCTTCTCCGATTGCTCGCTCGCTCCTTTGTTATTACTGCTTCGTTACAGTCTCGACCGTAATTGTGCGTCGAGGGCGAAATCCCAAATATTTACTTTTTCGGCTTCCTACGCAGAAAAGTGTACTCTACGATCTCTTGCTCTCGAGATCACTCTGCTCGGTAATAAGTTGAAATTTAGCTTTGCCCTCGTTGGTAGAGTCAAAACAAAAAAAGAACATCGGAGCGTAACGTATCGTTTGTTTTCTCGTTCTTTATCAAAGTCGTGTAGTTCGAATGATGTTTTTGCGTTTTAGGATAAACAAATGAATGAACTTGCTTTTATACTCGAGAAAGCTCAACGAATCAATCATTCTTAACAAGTAATTAAGATTACAGTATCGAAAAGTCGTAGCAGCAGCTGGAGGGCGAAAAAAGATATCGAGGCTTTGGAGCGGCTCCGATCGCGACATCGACGATCTTCGTACCGATTTATCCGGGCCACCCGAGTGATCGTTATTAAAAAATGCTCCTCCTGATTCACTAATAAGAATTTTCTCTCTCTCTCTTTTTCTTTTACAGGGCGACAAAATGTCTGACACGTTCGTACACTTAAATTGTAAAGGCGCGAAGGAGCGAGCGAGTGAGAGAGAGAGAGAGAGAGTGAATGAATGAATACAGGCAACGGAGTCGCCGCCGCCGCCACTGCGTTGTTACATGAAAAAGAAAGAGACGGAATGAAACGCCCCTCGGCCCCTTCTAAACACCTTGTGTGCATGTGTGTGCTGCTACTCCTATATGTATGGGTTTAATAGCTGGCTCCTCGATGCGTGTCCGTGTGTGTATGTGTACCGCTGCGCTCCTTGTATATAGTACTCGAGGCAAAGCGAATGTCGGGGAGCGAGCGGTTAATTGCACGCACACACACTCGCATGTACGCCGGGAGACGAATATCCATCTTAAATGTGTGCCAGTGTGCGTGTGCGTATACAGGACGACGCGCGAGGGCAGGAGAATTCACGAGAGCGATTTTAAAACGGGAGATCAAAAAGGAAGGGGGGGCAGCCCAAAGGATCTAGCCCTTGAGGCGAGCGTTTGTGTGAGTGACATGTATTGTAGCGCACACAGACGCATACGCGCGGACGAGCTCCGAATGCTCCGATCCTGAAAGGGCCCCGGAATGATCCACGATCCTATTGTGTTGGCGCGAACGATCTGATTGCGTGTATACATGTATGTGTGTACGCGTATACTCACACAATCGTATGTATGTGAGACTCAAGGGTCTGACGCTGCTCCGTGCCCCATATATACAGTACATACATGTGCGTGTGCGTGCGTGTATGCGAGTACTTTTTTGTCGGGCGGCGTTTTTCTCCTGTTATTTTTTTTTTCTTCTCTTTGGTTCTACATACGCTCGCGCGCGCGCGCGCTCACGCACTCAAGTGCTCTGGATTGGCTGCATTTATCGGCGCCTTTTTAAGGTGCATGTCCTGTGCCTGCTGCTGCACGGCCCCATTGTTATTGTTTTTTGTATTTAATTTCGCCGGCTCGACTAGTTTAGCTCCTTTTTTTCTCTTTTTGCTTCGGCTCGCCCCCTTTGTGTGTGTACTCTGCGCGCCTCGCTGAAAATACATTAAGTTGTTGGCGGCGGACTATTCGCAAATTATGTTTGTATTTCTTTTAAATAATCGTGCGTCGTGCGAGGGATAGGACGTATATATTTGATTGATGAGGCGTCGTGCGGCACGTTAAATCAAATTAATAGATTACACGAATGACTGGTGCAAAAGAAATGAATCGATAGCAGGCTCTCTCTTTTCGATAAATGATTAATTAAAGGGTGGCACGCGGAACTCATTGTGAAGACGAAGAAAAAAAGACGCGAAAAAAATTATGAATCTTGCTTTAGATGAAGATATCTGGACTCGTGCGTATTTTTTTGCTCCGTTTTGTTAAACAAATGATAAAAAAATATGATTTTTCAACAAGGTCAAAGTGGATTCGGATTTATTGGCCAATATCGGGCGAATAATTACTCTTGTTAATCTTCGATAAGATACGTAATTTCGAAGTTACGAGCAATTAAAAGTAACGAAATCAGCATTTTTTTCGCCTTTCAATCGTTTGTAACTGAAAAATGATGCGTTTTATCGAAAATTTGCAAGACCTTTTATTTGCTTGAAATAGTCTAAAGAATCGAAAAATGTTTTGATACGAACCAATTTCGTATTTTTTTATAAATAAAATTGTTTAAATAAATTCGACCAATTTTTTCCTCTAAAAAACAAAAGTTGAAAATCACAGCTCAAAAGCATTTTTGGTAAGAAATTGTAAAAGATTCTAATCTTTACAGGGTTTCTATTTGAGATGAAGCAATCATTAAGATTTATCTAGTGTTCGAACAAGTGTGTTGACTTTGATCTATGGAGCCGTACTTAAGAAATGTAATGAAGGGGCGTGGCCTCAAAATTTTAGAAAGACTAGTAATTTGATGATCGTTTCAACCAATCTGAACCAATTGAATACATTAAAGAAAATCTATCTAATGAATGTTTTAATGTTAAATGCACGGACAAATTACTTTCTAAAAATAATGGTAATTTTAAGTTGCAAATGGAGTTTACATGTTTTAAAATGGATAAATGGATAAAGCTATATAAATACAAAAAATTTGATCATTACAAAAGCTGTCACGTGTAGTTCAAACATTATTTAACACGATAACGAGGAGTTTTAAGTGATTACACTATCAAAAAACTTGATTTTTCAATTTCAAAGTGGTTTTAATCAGGAAATTATAAGATAGTGTTCAAGCATATCGAAGTATAACGACGCATTTTTCTTAATTTTAAAAATCAAAGCCTTGCAGTAATACTATTACTTCGAAATAACTATTAATTAAAAAAAAAAATTATGGGATAAGTTTTTTGACTGAGATGGTTCAATTTATTTTATATAAAGCTTATTTCAAGTTATTGCTTGTATTTTTCATTTTTTAATTAAATAACCTTTTTTCGCGTCATTTTTTGTTTAAAACACCAATACAAATACAAAAAGTGATTTCACTGAGAAATTAATGATACTATTAATGATATTAATAATTTTTTCTTTGAACATCCTTATCTAATTACTAATTGGTGCAACGACTGTAAATGAACGTTTTTGAAAATGACATATTCAATTAGGTTGAAAGTTCAATCGAGACTTCAATACGAATACTGATATCAAAAGTAAAACAACCCAAGTAAAAATTAAGACGTCTTTTCACATTGAATTTTAAATTATCGACGAATTTTGCTTTTCGTGCAAGTGAATTCGCTCTTTTCGAATTACGGGCTTAAAAAAACGCGAAAATATCTCGAGTCAATGACGAATACACAAGCATCTGAGAGTAGCATAAACAGAATCAATCAAACGGCAAAAGCGTCGGGGCTGAAAGAAGTAAAAAAAATGATCCATTACAAGCGAAAAGAGGGAAAAAGAGAGAGAGAGAGAGAGAGAGAGAGAGAAGAAAATAAGTTAAGCTTTAAGCGTTTTATAAGCCTCTTTTCCTTTTTGCCTCGTCGTGCATGTGCGTATACATAAAGGTCAAAGCATCAGCATCAGCACAGTAGAAATAGTGGCAACGAAAGAGAGAGGGGCACACCTATTTGGCCAGATCAGCAGCACCACCACCACTCGCCACACACCCAGGCTCTTTAAATGCATTTCCATGGCGAGTACAGCATTTACAAATGAACGAGAGATGGAAGAGGAAAAGGCGATGTATATATGTTATGTCGTCTCGTCGTTTGTATGCGTGCTCATATAAAGGTGAGAGAAGAAGGTGAGGTGTGCGCGGAGGTGGGGGTGTCTCCAATCATCGAATCAGCAAGACGTGACGAAACGACCTCGACTTAAATGCCTCTCTCTCGCGAGCGAGCAATGCTGCTGCGGTCGCTCGTTATTTGCGCTCTGCGAAACGAGCGCCTTCGAGGAGCTGTAGCAGCAGCAGCAGGAGTAGGGACACACCAACGGCGCAAGACGACGTCGATGGAAAAAGACAATCTCTTTCCTATACACGTCTTGTCTCTCTCTCTCTCTCTTTCTCGGCCCCACGGAGAGACGTGTCCGTCCGCGAAAGAGCAAGACTGCCTTTTCTGCGTATGTGTCTGTGTGCATACATTTATTCACGTATGGTCAGCAGCACTAACTCACATAAGCACATACATGTGAGTCCAAAGAAAGAGAGACGAAGGGCACGAGTCAAAGAAGCTCGCAGTGTTCGCTCATATTTTGCATCGTTACACACGTACGCTCAAACTTAAACGGAAGGGAAGGCGGGGGGGGGGATAAAAAAGTGCATACATGCATGCGTGCTTTTGCAGATTATGTTTTTTTTTTCCTTATCGCATAGTGCGGATGTGCATAAGAGGACTATAGTATATCTTTAGACGTACACACACGCTGTACGTATATAGAGTGCAATTTGTTGAATTAATTATTCATGGCGCAGACTCGAGCAGCTAGAGCTCTCGCGAGTTCTCAGCTGATTACGTTTTTTTCTTTTTTTTTTTTTTTTTTATTAAATTAAGCCATCGAGCTCTAACTATACGGTAAGCTTTCAGTCGTCGTAGTTGTCGCCCCCCCTGAAAGCTTTTGCTAATTAGATTCCATATAGAACGTATACCTATATACACAGCTCGTTTTTCCTCTCGCCTAGAAACATTTGGGTATGTGCGTGTACGCGTGAAAATGATTCCAATATGTGTGATCGATGAGAGAGTAAAGCTGTGTCTATAGATCGACGAATGAAAGACATGTAGGCGCGTATTGTGCCTTTGTTCCGTGCCCAAAACAACGACGATCGCGGGCTCTCATACGTATTCTCATTCTAATTCGATCGAATAGCCGAACGAACGAATTGACACACAAGAATGCGTGGCGATCTCGATTAGTATTATGCTCGATCGTGTCTCGATCGTGAATCCCGGAGCTAAGTGTGACGTTGATAGATTCCAGCCGCGGCTTAATGATGATCACTTGCGGTAAATTTCGAATCTCCCCGCACACATTGATGGATGGTATTTTAATTGATCTCTTTCGTAACTCAGCGATAGAGCATCGACTGTCAATGTGTATTAGGACGTGTCTTTTTACGGGTTACGAGAACGAGACGTTGGATTTAGTGTATTTATATGTGAGCTTATTTAGTCGAATCAAACGTCTCGACGACCTATATAGACCTTTTTGGCTGCACAAGTCTCGGGTTTTGCTCGTGCATCTGCAGTCAAAAGTCAGCAAACTCAGAAAGAGAGAGAGAGAGAGACTTTTTAACTGGAACAAATTGCTATCAAGGGGTCAAAGACTCTTGTCGTCGTCGTCGTCATACGAGTGGATGCAGGCCAATAAAGTGGCGAGTCCGAGTTAATTAGTGCCAGAGGTTATCGTCGCGCGCATGCAATATGCATGTAAGATAATGGAAACGCCGCGCCGCGCCGCGCGGCTAAAGGGTTAAAAAACCGGCACGTGTATCGCGTGCAATTGTCTCTAATATATATGCAACACAATAGATATCTCGAATCGTGCTGCGCTCGCCGTTATACATACATCTACGCAAATCGCGGGGGGGAGGAGTGGGGATGCACGAATAGAAAAGGGAGAGAACAACAAGAAAAAAGGAGTCGGATTCGAGCTTGTGCTTATACATATAACATACACCAGCTCGCGAGGGGGTGGGTTATATCGAGTCGTGAGTCGCGCGCATACACGAGTGCGCGCCTAGAGTCCGCTTAAGGAGTCAGAGAAAGGGTTGCAGCGAAAGCAGCAGCAGCAGCAGCAGCAGCGGGGGTGGGTGGGGGTGGGTGGGGGCGAGACGACGACGAGAGAAAACCAATCGTCGCGATGTACTGCAGCTCAAGCTCGTCTCTCTCTCGCGAATCCCTAAATGCCAAGGCTCGTGCGCGCGCGATAACTGTAAGCTATATATACGTATGTTTCTGCACACTCCTTTCTTTGGCAATGCTTAAGCTTTGCAGCTACTGCTGCTATTGCCGTTGGCGCTGTTGCTACTATTGCTTCTTACCTATATATAGCTGAGTATCGAGCGGGTATATCTATAGATACATTTCTGCGAGCACGCGAGGCGCATGCGTGCCACCAACCCACCCACACGCGGACGTGCACACGCATAAGCATCGATACTTATGCAGGCGAGTATATCTATATAGACACGACCGTATTTGTGTATGTGTAAACGCACACGCAGGGTATGAAGCTCTCGTAGTTGTTGTCAAGCATAAACTACGATACATGGCATACTCGCATGCCCGGCACATGTGCATTCATATTATATATCGCAGTACATGTGCGTCGCCGCCGCTGCTGCTCGCGGTGGCACGCTCGAATGCAAATGCACACGGGCACGTGTGCATGTATGTAAGTGTGTGTAGCATGGCATGTACCATACATATACAGAAGAGAGAGAAGTACACGTCGGGGGCACACTCGGATGGGCAAACGCCCTATCCTAAAGGGGAATAGCTATTAATAAATCCGCCTATCTCGGGCTTTAGCCCGGCTCTCTCTCACTCTCTTCTGTGTGTGAGCGATTGCGTTCGTGTCCGTGTGTATGTGTGTCCATATAGCGTGTACCCACCGGTAACGACCTCGCACACACATACATGCACTTATGTAGTAGTGGTAGACGCCACTGCCCCGCATTATACATGTTACAGCACACATGTACGTGCATGTGCACACTTACATAGATGCACAATCGCTCATCCCACAACGCACATCGACTTAACAGAAGGCAGCAGCAGCAGCAGCAGCAGCTACACGAAGCGCGCCTCGTGTTCTCTTCTCTCGCTCTCTTGAATGTATGAGTGCACACTCACACACGTACGCGACCCAAAGCTCACGTATACACGTATATATATATATACGAACGCAGTGTATATAGAACACGAGGCGCATTGCTCCTAAATACAGGCCTCGGTCGCGGACTCGCAAAAGCGCAAGCGCGCGGACGGCTCGCCCAGAAACGTGACTCGAAGCCAAAGAGAGGGGGGCCATAAGTGCCGTACACAACGCGCGACGGGGTATATTATCTATGGCTTTTGATGAATATAACTATAGTACGTGTGCACACGCAATTTCCAGCCTTGTGTGCGCTGGCTGTGTTGTGTACGCGGCGGCCTTCGGAGTCGTCGTCGGCGGCGGCGGCGGCGACTGGCTCGCCTTCGAATCGGCTGGATTCATTAAAATCCCGTTGCCTTGGCAACGCGGGGCAGCGCCGCTCAACCATTGGTCCTCGGCCCGATCCTACCCTCGCGACAACGAAACCGGAGCCTGCCCGCGCGCACCAATACTATGACACGCGGAGCTGCGTTTGTTTTCATGCTGCTGCTGCCAGGCTATTATTATTATTATTATTGTTGTTCGTGTATACGTGCCCAAGACCCGCTGCGTAGTAGTGGTATATATGTGTATAGTTCGATATAATATGGGGGAAACTCCCCCATGTCTCGGCCCAAGGCCTTTCTCTTTTGCGCTGCTGCCACTGCTGCTGCTGGTTTTGCGTTTCCCCTCGAGCTCCCCTCCTCGGTCGCTAACGCTGCGAGTATCTCCGTCTCTATCTCTCCTTTTTCTCCGTCGTACGAGTAGTCGAGTAGTGAGCTGTGAAGCTGTGTGCGTGAAGGGGTGTCGTCGCTGCGGAGGGGAAGTGACGCGCATATATACACACACACATACACAGACTCGCGGGCAGATGAGGGGGAAGAAAGAGAATCTCACGCACGCGGAGAATTACAAAACCTCGAGCTCGTCGAGCCATTGTAAGGCTATATTTTCATGCGCGTATACGTCGAGATCCGCGAAAAATCTGCGCTGCGGCGAAAGGGGCAAATTTTTTCGGATTACTTTTTTGGTCAAATTCCACTAAAATTATCGCTGGAATTCATCGCAGAACTTTTTAAGAAAGTACAATGAAAGGTTTAGTTTTATGAATTTTTTTTCTTGTTTCTTCCACGAGTAGGGTATGTGCTTAACTTAGTCTCAAAATGAGGGGATAGTGAATTTACTTTCCACGCGTGAAAAATATTTATTTGAGATTCCTAAAAGACGATGACACGATTTAATTTAGTACAATTTGAAGAAAAAATTTTGTTGAATAAACTCGTTCGTTTGACCACTGATTTTTCGTAGACCGCGACATATACGCACAGCAGTTCGACGTCGTCTCCTCTCCCTTTCTCTCGTCGGCTCGACTCGGCTCGTCGTCGCCGTGTTGCACGGCGGCGCACGAGAGGCGAGCGAATACGAGAACGAACGAACGAGAGAAACTGGCAAAACGAAGCCGAAGAATATATAACTAGCACTGGCTGCTAGTGCGCCTATACGACGAGCTATAGACTCCGAGAGGCTCGCTCGAGTACCCCGACGCCGCGTACACTTTTATGATGTTGTACGTAATAAATACAATGTCTATGGCGTGCGTTGTATATTTTATTTAAAACGCAACCCACAGGACGATGATCGTGATGATGCATTGTTTGTCTGTCTGTGTGTGAGCTGCAAGAATGATCCATAGAATACGAGTAGTACATCCATCGAGAAATAGTTGCGTAATTAAAATGCTTTTTCAATCCGAGCAGAGCTTTTAGATGCGCCCTTATCATTATGGCAACGCAGGCAAATTCTAATATCGCAATCGAATACCTCCATCGTATGCAGCGAGTTGTGCCTCGCTCGCCAAACGTCATATATATACGGGCATACATCCACATATATAGCGATCGTTTTCACTTTCGTTCGGGCGCGATGAAATTTTATACCGACGCGTCGTCGTCGTCGTTATACACCTTAGCGCTGTGCACGACGTATATGCTGCTGCTGTCGCTGCTATTACTGCTGGCTTTTTTTCTTCTCTCTCTCTTTTTTATCCTGACACCGCAAGTGCGAGGAATTATTTTCTTATATATATATATATATATGAATTACCGAAATACACCGCAAACGAGTGTGATGAAATTACAGCGGTGTCTCTTGCCTGACAGTCGTCGCAGTGCACTGCGAGCGCTGCGCGAAGGATAATATTGATATTTACATAAATACGACAGGTATACGTTATACGTCTTACGAGACTGCAGCAGCAGCAGCTGTAGCAGATTTGAGCAGCTTTAGCATAGCTTCGACTCTCTTCGAGCTAGGAGTCGACTAATTTCGTTTTGCTTGGCCGTAAAGTGTAGGCAAGCTAGAGAGAGAGAGAAAGATCGATATCGTACGGAATTCGTCGCAACGATGAGCTTTATAGACTTATATATTTGTACTACGTTAAAGTGTGTGTCTTCTGCGTCACGCAAGACCCGTATTATAACTCTACGTATTATGGACAGATGAGGGATGATCGATTGTGCTCGACACGTAAATCCTACGTATATTCTTCTTCTGCATATTTGATAAGACAATTTCTCTCTCTCGCTCGCGTTATTACGTGGAGGCATTACAATATGTACGAGAAGGATTAGCGCAGCTTCTTCGAGGATCTCATATACGTTTCATACTAGTAGCATCGCACAAACGAGAAAGACATCTTCGACAAATTAAATTAAATATTCAGGCGCAGTTCGCGAGTCCCGCGTATACAGCTTTCTCTCTCTCTCTCTCTATGGCCTTTTTTGATTACCGACCTCGGAGAGCAGCAGCGAGCTTTTATGCCCTCCTCTACTATTACTGCTACTACTTGCGAGCACTCGAGGATATGTACTGAACATTGCAGCAGCAGCAGCAGCACCGATATATAAACGTACACATAACTCACGCATTGTTATTCGTTCACGAGTTCCTCCTACATATATACGCATATATAAACGTGTGTGCATCGTGCGTATATATAAGCCTCACATGTGAGTACATTTGTTAGTAGGTATATACGTGTATACGTGAGTTGAGCAACAGGAGCATAATACCTATACTAGCAGTGCGCGCCGGTCGTCGACTCGCTTTTAGCAGTCGATATCACGCGACGAAGGCTTGCACACACACACACACACACACACGTACTTATAATACAGCTATATGTATACTTGTGTGCGTTATATATACGCACATTCACATGGCACAAGCATGATAAAAACAAAGAGGTCGTATATTACAGCTCTCAACGCGAGTCGTATAGCAGCAGCAGCAGCAGTATAAAGCTGCGTAGGCATCGACTCTCTCACTCACTCTCTCTGGCTTGTCGAGCTTATATTATTATATATCCCGCAATTCCATCGTAGCCGAGGCAAAGGTTTCGCGTGGTCGCGCGAAAAAGGAGTCGAGTGTCGAGTGGAAAGAATGAAAAAAATTGTTGATGCAACCACGATCGTTTCCTAGACTTTCGGTTCGTTTTCGTTTCACAGCTCGTGCTGAAAAACTATATCGGAGCAATTCAAGGAATACAAGTATATAATAATCGAAACGAGCGATCGGCTGGCTTGAATAATAATGGCGTATATGGCACGATCAGAGAATCGCAATTACATCGGGCGCAATGATTCTGCTCGCTCGACGGCCGGTTATGCAGAGAACACTTTCCGAGCTTTCGATATATGCTGCTGTGCTGTGTATATAATATATCGTATACCTATATACAACACAGCGCACTGCCAGACTCACGCGCTCGGAATATATAGCCGCGCAAACATCGCCGGGTCTATACATCGTAGGAGGGTCGCAAAATTCTGCATTTATATGTGTGTATGGTACACTGTACAACGTGTGCCGCTGTGTATGTGTGCAGTCTAACGACGTAGAGGGGACGTTGGCAGATCAGAGCGAGAGAGAGAGAGAGAGAGAAGGGAAATGAAACAGGAATGAGAGTCGCGCTCGCTCGCGTACACGTATATATAACGCGTAGCTATGGGCCTGCGGCTTTCGCCTGCGCGCTCCTCGGGGAAATTCTGCTCCGAGCTTGATGTGTGTTGGTGTACACACTAACAGACACATCTTTTTGCCGTACGCGTATGTACGCGCGAATATATGGATGTATTTTAGCTCGATGCACATACACACGAGCGCGGAAGCTTGAGCCGGCCGGCATGTCGCTCTGCCGCCGCCGCCGCTGCTCTCTGCGAGCTGCGCTGTATGTGTGTAGAATATTTTTTCGTCTCTTTCTCCCTCTCTCAGTCTCGGTGCTTTCTCCATCTCTCTTTCTGCGCTCCGCCAGCAAAGAGCCTATGTGTATACAGTTTCTGCATTTCGAGGCCTAAAATGAGCTAGGGAGAGAAAACGGAGTGTGTATATATGTATATGTGCTGCGCGAGCGGAGAAACGAAACGAGCGCTCCAAAAGCGAGAGAGAGAGAGAGAAAAAGAAGGGCGACACATATATACACGTATAATCCAGCACATTTCGTATTCGCTCGTTTCTCCGTGTGCTCGTTTTTTTACGCGATATATCCATATCTATATGTGTCTGGCGCAAAATTTTTACAGCTTATTTTCTTCATAATTATCGACAAATCGAGTCTCTCTCTCTCTCTCTCTTCCTTCCTCCTAATAAATATATCGGCAGCTCCCACTTCCTTTTCGATCAGGAACGCAACTTTGCGCCTCGACGTACGTGTAGCGCGCGATGACGTCCGTGTTGGGGAATTGTGCAGGCGCGCTGGTATACTTGCAATTTGATGCATCGATTCCGTTCGTCGTCGTAGTAGTCGTCGTAGCGCGCGAATATATTTCGCAATCGAAGAAATCGCTATTACACACGAGAAGCGAAAGAAACAAAAAAAAAGAGAGAGAGAGACGTTGCAATCTTATACCTTATATACACGCTCGATTCACCGCACGTACATTTATATACAAACTTTATGTACAGCCTTGTGATATAGATATATACGTATTATAAAACGGCGAATCGATGGCAACAACATTCGAAAGCGTAAAATTTTTGCCGTATTATATACACAACACATCTCGTATTGCGCTTTCTATACTATATATATTTACGTCTGTCTCGTTTCTTTTCCAGTTTCGCTTCCATGGCCTGTGCCCCAAGTCGTTCTCTCACTGGCTGTGTGCTACGACGACGACGATGGTTGGGCTGGTGCGGAAAAAGCAATAGGCCAGGGTACAACGACGACGACGACGACACAGGCAGAGAGGCAGTAAATATAAGCAAGATAGAGCGAGAGAGGGGCAACGCCAACGACGACGACGACTACGACTACGACGATAACGCAGCTACGAGAGAGAGAGAGAACTCCCGGAGTTATATCATTCGGACAAGATGAAAAGCTTCGGGAAAAAGGCTTTTTCGAAAGAGAGAGAGAGAGACCCCCTCTATGCTTCGGGAAAAAGTCCCTAGCGAGTACCGATCCCCGCAAGGCAAATACACGAGAGGTGCCTGTCTCGTGCACGCACACCCAAGCCTTATACACATAGGTATATTATAAGGCCGTGCGTCTAGCCAGCTAGCTAGCTCTGCCTGCCTCTGTTGTTGCTGCTGCCTTTGCTGGGTTTGGTTCGGAGAGCAACAGCGAGACTGCCTTGCCTGCCTACTCTATTCCTAAGCCCTCTGCCTGTTATTGCCGAACGAATTTCGCGGCGTGCAGCACTACTCTTTTTTACACTACTACTGCTACGCGACGTAGCCGCGAATCTTTCGCCGAGGAAATAAGGAGCCACGGCGCGCAGCCTATCTCATCGTATACACTCTCCTCTCGAAGCAGCAAAAGACGACGACGACGACGAAGAGTGAGAATTTTTTGTTGCGTGCGTAGAATATATACATGTACACTGCGCCTCCGGCCCCGCGAGAGATTTCGTTAAATTCCAAACGGCGCGGGGACTATTCGATTTGCCGCTTCGACTCCCTCGCAGCGATCCTCTCTCTCTCTCTCTCTGCCTCTCTTTCCTTTCTTCCCTCGCTATATCATCGTGCATCTTTCATAACTCTTATTCCGTCCAAAGAGCGCGACAGCAGCAGCACTCGGGTTTTTCGTCGTCGTCTACCACTGACGACGACGACGAGCCTTTTCTCTCTTCGTCTCTCTGGGACTCCTCCTCCGAGTATAGACCCCCCCTTCCCTCCGTGTACTCCACCGCCGCCTCTGTATGTGTATATCTCTCTCTTCTTTCGGGCATCGTCTCTCGTGGAGACCGTGTATAGCCCCCCGCGTCATACTTAGGTCTCGTTCTCGACTCAATTATTTATACGTAAGAATAGATTTGTATGGTGTGCTGCTGCTTATGTGAGGCCTCATAATGCACTGCCACGACAATATTATCTGCAGGCGAGGATAAAGTATCGCAACCGTGTGTGTTTATGTCTGTATGCGTGAGCTGCAGAGAGAGATAGACTGCAATTGAAAAAATTTCCATTCTTAACAACCTCGAGTTTTGTTCAACTTTTTTTTTTCTTCTTTTTGCATTGTAATTCGAATCTTGAATAACAGGAAAAAGGAGTTTTCAAGCTTATCGACGTCGACGATATTAATGAATTTGTTGAATTCTTACATTTTTATCTTCGATTACGAAGCTCGAGGTATAAGTTATTTGTTTATACGTATTTCTTTTTCTCCTTATATACACTTATACACACACAATATGGATAAATTCTCTTAAAGCAGCATGACATTTCAGAAAGTTTAAAAGGAGCCGGGTGGAATAATATCGCATATACAAGAATGCAAACAATGAAAATATTTTCATTGTCAATATTGACTGTATTACCGGATCGTTCGGGCATCCGTCGTCCAGGGGGTCAGGGAGGATCGGTATATAAATTGAAGAGGCTCCGAAACGTCGATTATACGTACCTACACGCTTGTATATTTCTCATTCCTCGACGTATTATATATATTGTACATAACGTTGCAGGCCGGAATCAAACCTCCACTTCTCGTGCAGCGATCCACGTCTCTTACAATCAGGAATTCGAATATTCCCCGACGCATACAGACACACACACATATAGCTATGTATATTATAATACGTTAGGTACTCTTGGTATGGCATTTGGCTGGCACAAGGATTCTCCAGTCAACGCAATCTAAAACTCCAGACTAACGTCGGGGGCAAAAATGTGTGCTCTTTATAATATCCAGGTGTGTGAGTGTGTATGTGTATGTATGTGCGCGAGGGAGAGCTAAAATCACGGGCGTTTGTGTGCATTTTTGCACTCTCATTTTTGTTAACAAACTCGACGACGACGACGACGACATTCTCGCCCCCACGATTACTGCTTTGCGGAGCAGCCACGAGTTTAAAGCCACGAGTGGTGCTTCTTCTTGCTGCTGCAGAGGAGGAACGCGAAAAATTCCAAAGGCGAAAAATGAAGCGCTGCTCGTTGTAAATAAAAGGAGAGAAAAGAAAAAAGGAGGGAATGAATATTCGTTGTTCTCTCCTGCAGCATTCATGCAGGGGGAGTGTGCGTGAAATTCAAAATTGCCACACGCCTCTTTTCCCTCTCGTATCTCGCGCCCGCTCGTCGCGCGTTGATATCAAGTGCCCATCTCTATCTCTCTTTCTCTGGCCTTATGCGCGCGCTGAGAGCAGCACATCTCTCATTTATAGGTGGGTTGCTGTGCTATATACAATAGCAGTGCTGTGTGCACCTATAGATACGCAATCTGCAAATACAACGTTAAAATTTAGCCTCTCTCTCTCTCTTTATATCTCGTACTGTGTAGTTATATCATTGCAGCGATATACAGTCCCCTCTCATTTTTTTCTTCTCTCCGTTTCGTCTCTTCTCTCTCTCTCTCTTTCTTTCAAAACGATTCCATCTCTCCCTGACGCTCGCGTCTGTATATCTATATAGTGTGCCAGCCAGCCAGCCAGCCAGCCAGCCTGAGTTCAGCAGCGATCAGCTGTGCAGCTCCTCGACTCGCTTCGCTCTCTCCCTCGGGCGCGCGCGAGCGAGCGGACTTTCTTTGCCTCCGCTGCTGCTGCTCTCATGCCGTTCTTGTTCAACCTTATGCGCGAGCCTACGTATACATCTATATAGATATAGAGCTCGTACATATATTCTCTGCTTGGCTCGGTTAAAGCCGGCTTTAGCTTTGGCCGCTGTTGCTGCTGCTTTCCCCGCGAGCAGCAACGACTTATAACGACGACGACAACGACGCCTATGCTGCTGCTGCTGCAAAGTGTAAATGCGTATACAACTTCGCTGCACACACGATTTGGACGATGGACATACTTTCTCGCATACATGCATACGGGATACCTTGAGCCGATGTGTGGGCACCGGTTTCGGCATGAGCCCGCTGCTCTTGCTGCTACTCTCGTGCGTGCATTTGTGTACGAAACTCGGAGCTCGGTGTGGGCGCTCAGCCTGAGCACACAGACACACATACAAGCAATGTGGACACACGTATACGCACACACACACACTCGAACGGCAAATCCCTCGCAGTAATATAAAATGTCGTATACGCAGGTCGGACTCGCCATTGGAGGAAGACGTTTGCCAATGCCAAATAAATCTTATACGGCGTTTAATTCTGAGGGAGCTTAAAACGCGTAGATACAGCGTAGTAAGGGTCGCCCCCCGTGTTAAAGTAAATGACAATCATAACAATGGTATACGGGCTAGTATCGACAGAGCCCCTATTTCCCTGTATTTACATTTTGAGCTGTCGGAGAATTAAAGGCCTAACAGTGTCGTGCTTGCATTAGTGTGCACAGACTACACGTACACATATTGGCCGGACGAGTGTTGTATCGTGCGTCTGCTGTGTGCGTGTGTAAGTACCACGCTCGACTCCGAAACGTGGGGGGAAAATGCGTGAGATGTGCCGCGCAGGGGTGGAGCGGAAACATCGTTCAGAGACAGCTGTGGCAGGGACGTAACGAGAGAGCCCCCCGGAGGATTATGTGCCTTCTTCGTACAGTACATATGATGCAGCGGCAGCGGCACATGGACGAGCGGCTGCTCGTGTTCGATGTATATTATACGCACACTAACACACGCGACGCGACGACGAACAAAAAAAAAGCTACACCGAAATTCGCTTTTTCTTTCTTACCGCGTTTGCTCTATTTTTCCTGCCTATTCGGCGCTTTTTTTTCCATCGGTGCAATACGGTGATGGATTATTTTTTTTTTTTATTTTCATGGTTGATGGGTGGTACCTAGCGAGAGGGAGAGAAAGAGAGCGAGAGCTTTTTTAACATTTTACGTTCCACCTTTGAAATCTCTTGTAAGTCACGGCACATTCGTCACACGTGCGGCATGTGTATCTATGAATTATAATTTTCAGACTAATTTGAGCAGATTAAGAGAGATTTATTGTAAAAATAATGATTGTACAATAAATAATTTTTGTAAAAAAAGGTATTATTTATTTACAATTTAAAATATTCCTCAGCATTTTTTCATGAAAACAATTTTATGTAAGCACACACTTTTAAAAGCAAGCAAACCTCGTGATTGAATAATCGTCTGAGAGAAAAAAAAAACATAAATGTTAAATAGATATGAATACATATAAAAAGTTTAGATTAGGCTCTTTAACCAACTTTTTCTGTTTTTAACTAAAAAAGAACACCTCAACTTTCACTTTTTTATCAATACGATATTTTAGCCACAGCTTTATGAAACCATCATCGACATGTCTGTACAGATCGCAGTGTATATATTGAGTTTTATTTGATTTTAGATACATTTACTTAAAATGATCGTGAACTTATCAATAAAAAAATTGAAAATCATTTTGATAATTTATTTATTTGAATGTTATGGAAACTATGAAACATTAAATGACACCAGATATTGAATAATACTGCAAATATGCAGATCTATATCACTAGCTTTGGTCTGTAATAGCCAAACAAATATTCCACAAATCCACGTTCGTCAATGATGTATCGATGATCATTTCACACATCTCAATAGGCAGCCGATATCGCGTCAACTCCCAGAATGGATCCAGTGCCCAGTGCCGGAAAAATCCTCTCGATAGTTTCTCACACAGATGCATAAGACAAGCCTCGTGATAAATTTTAGGAAGCTTACACAATTTTCTCGAGCTCCAAAACTCAAAGTAGTTCTCAAAAGTGAGTAATTTCTCCGCCTCTTTGGGTTGTAATCGTGTCAGATCGTAGAGCGACAGACTCGGACGTACCTTTATCTTTTTCGCTCCTTTCACGAACTCATCGTCGTCGTGCCAACATTTTTGAAGATTCACCGAATTGTCAAACAATCTGTGATTGGCGAACAAATTCATGATTGTCAAGGCATCGGCACGCTGCATTTCATATCCTTTGTTCCCTAGGCGCTCAATCACGATTAGAGCAAGAGATGCTAGTCCCAATTTCATAATCCACGGATTACATCTCATGGTAAAGAAAGCTACAGTCGGGAAAGAAAAGTTAGACAGATCAGCACCATGATTCAAGAGTGCGTCGACCACATTCGGCAAGAGATTCGCCACAGCCAATTGCAGCGGTGTTCGGCCCAACTTGTCTTGGACATCGATCTGCACCAGACGACGTTGTTTTTTACTGATCCTGAACAACATCTCCGCAAAGCCATCGTCGTGGTACCTTTGACAAATAATATGCAAAGGTGTCAATTTGTCTTTGTTCGCCAGATTCGGACTGGCGCCCCGTCTCAGCAGCATTTCGGCCGCCTTCTTGTTATCGCAGCGCAAAGCCAAATGCAATGGGGTGTTACCCAAATCGTCCTGAGCATCAACTTGCACTAATTCATGTTTTTCATCAATAATCTTGAAAAATCGCTCTACAAGAACATCGTCGTCTTCATTATGATAATGAGCTCTCTTGCAAATAATGTGCAAAGGAGTCGATCCATCCTTGTTAGCCAAATTTGGATCGACGCCTCTTTTCAGCAGAAATTCGAAAATTTTCCTGTTTTTCCAGATCAAAGCTAAATGTAGCGGTGTTCGCCCCCACTTGTCCTGGGCATCAATATGTATGGGATGATATTTTTCCTTGCTGAGCACGAATAATATTTTTGCCAATTCACCATCACCGGAATTCTGGCCAATAATATGCAGAGGCGTCGATCCATCTATCTTGGCCAAATTCGGATTCGCGCCGTTTCTAAGAAACAATTTTACCAATTTCCTACGATCACGAGACAGAGCCCAGACTAGCGGCGTGACCCCGGCTATATCCTGAACATTGACTTGCACTGGCCTGAATTTGTCCTTACTGAGCTCGAATAACATCTTCACCAAGTCGTAATCGTCGCGGTTACCCTTGCAAATAATCTGCAGGGGTGTCAATTTGTTCTTGTTGACCAAGTTCGGATTGGCACCATTTTTCAACAGCACTTCGACAACATTTTTGTGTTCACGCTCCAGAGCCAAGTGTAGCGGCGAGTCACCTGTTTTTTCTACGAGGCAATTGGGATCTTGTCCGAGCTTGAGAAATTTCTTGACGACATCGTCGCAGCCAAAGTCGCAGGCGATGTGAAAGTGTGAAAGGCCCAGCTCGTTGGTGTAATTCACTTCGAATTTTTTGTATATTTTGAAAAGCATACCGACGATTTCTTCGTTATACTTGTATCTAGCCGCGTGATGCAGTGCAGTGGTGCGACGCAACAGTGGCTTGTCATCTTTATCGACTTCGGGCTTGTCCTTGTAACCGGTTTTGATCACAAAGTCGATGAATCGTTTGCTTTGGCAATAACTTCTGTCTGCATTCGTGTAATTTATGGAATCCGAGAGAAGACGCTCGATTTCTTCGGGACGAAAATATTTTCGAAGATCTGGATAGCAGCTCAGCTCCCACTCACTGATTAAGGTATAAATTTGATCCAGTAGACCAAATCGTTCTCTTTCGATTTCCCAGTTGACATTTTCTCGTAAGCTCTTCCATTTTTTCTTTAAGCTTGAGCGTTCATCATGATGAAAAATGCAACCACGGCCTAGAATCCTGGACATCTTTTTGCGCACTCACTAATACAATACAAAGTCACTTAACATTCAAGATTTGTTTTCACGACAAACACTTGCTGCAGTCGATGTGATCTCTTACGTTGCAACACTGAGAACTACTAACCGCGTACTGAAACATACAGTGTGAACATTCCACACCAAGTGTGAAAACGCGCTGGAAACTATTCAGTGCTCGGCTATTATAATACCCCCCACTTTGTTGCATACTTGCACTTTCTAATCGTTCCCGAATTAAGAACGACTTCACGCTTCGTTTGACCGAATAACCCACGAAAACACATGTCCGCAAGAGAGACAGATATATAAGACGCTGCAGAGACATTGCAATGAGACTGCTGTTACTTTACTAGAATTGAATGAGCCTGCAAGCGATGCAACCGACAGTATGTGTAGACCGTACAAACTTCACTTTGCTTTCTTCAGCTTATAAGAATGTGTTTAGTATTACAAGTTTTTAGAGTGAGTTGCACAGCACTCGCTCCACGCCATGGTTCTCCAACGTGAAAATGACTCGGCGGTAAATCGTTACGATCAACAGAAGTCCCTTAAGAGAAAGAACATCATCTTAGACTCGCGCTGCGGGTGTGGATATGAAAAGAAAAACTTAAACCACATCCTATGGGATTGCAGACTTTGCGAAACGCAGAAAGATGTGATGCTTGAGAAACTGAAGAAGATCAAGCTTTTTCCGCCGCTGAATCTGGAGAGCTTGATTGCTCGCCCCACCATCGAGGCTTGTAGAATTTTGGGCGAGTATTTCATCGGGCTTGGAGTGCGGGTCTGATGGTGGCAGTCAGTTTTCGGCGACTCAAGTTCAAGTTTCTTTGATAAATATTGTTTGCTCTTTTTATTATTAATTTTGCTTTTCTTTCATACTTTTCAATGCTTTCAATTCTATTTGGCTAATTTGATCTATGTGTTCAAAATCGTCGGAGCTCCCATCGAATTTGTCACCTGTAAGATCGTCTGCGTCATGGAAACGTTCATTGCTGGACCACATTTCTATCGTTCAACGCACAAACACAATCACTTAAAAATTTTAAATATTTTTCATTCTTTGGTTGATAGATTCACTTGCTGCAGTCTACGTAATTTTTGTATGTTTACACCGCAGCGTCCGAACTTTTACTGAGTTTGTACTACAAATTGGTCGATGCACTTCATCTATAAAGATTTAATACACGTGGCAACGCGTTGCTTTTTAGGTCCTCTACTTATATTAGAAGTTTGAATTGAAAGGAATAAATTGAATTAGCAATAAGAAAACGGGACTTAAAAGTGAAAGTAGCTGTACAATTGAAATTAAAATTCCAGTCGACAATTCAGATGAGACCAGCTGATTAATGTGTAAACGACTATGTATTTTTAGAAAATACGTCTATTGAATTCGGTATATCTTCAGTTTTGAGTACCAACAATGAATATCATTTAACGGTCTGAATTTAAACAATTTATCATTTGGACTGTGTGTAACACGTAACACTAGTTCTGTGAGAAACATATAACTATTAGTGGACGCAATGTTCATTTTAAATCGAAATCATCGCGTGGAGAAGATTCGGACAGTTTCGAAGGTACACTTCCTTATAATTAATGGCACGATTACATAAACTCACTTACTCTTTTTATGCATAATATCTTGAAATGTATAGACACATTCTAGACGAATCAATTCAACCTCTTTCTCTCTCTTTTTAACTATCATTCTTTATATTCACTTCTTTTTTTCTAGACGAAAATGAATCCATAAAAACGAAGTCAGAGAAAGAACATGAAGCAAAGGGTTTAAAACGTAAAATGGAGTCACCGCATTTGACAGTTTATACAATTTAATATACAATTTTTTATACCATTTAAAAAAAGTGCTTCGTAATACAACAATAATTTCAAAATAATGTAGTGGAAAAAAGTAGTTGTACTAAAGCTGACATTGACGTGAATAATTTATATAAAAAAGCTGAAGGTAAGTTTGTTCAATACAATAAAGATTCCATAAATGTACCAAATGAACAAAAAGATGATAATCTTGCTAGTGTGACAAAGTTCCCGTCTAATCAAGCCACGCGTATAGCCGATGGCTGAGCCAATCAGCAGTCGAGGACGAGGGGGCATGCGGCGCTCCGAGCGCAGTAGCAGAGGGAAGATGGGGGCTCTCGTTCTTTCTCTTTGGGTCGTCGTAGCGAGAGCACGCAGAGACGTGCTCCGTTTTTGGGCAGTCGTATTTCCCCTTTTTTTGGATGTCGTTTCTTTTCTCTGGGACGTCGTTTCGAGAAAGTGTGACAGCGTCAATTTTAGTGTATTTATCGGAGTGAAAAGCTCATTGTCTGAGAACATTTCAAGCCATCGTACTCCTGAGAGTACCTGTACAGCCTAAAATAAGAAGCCGAAGAGATATTTGTGTAAATCGAGCCAGCATCCAAATATTTTTATGTAATCCAGCCATTTGAGTAATACAATAAATCAAACTAAAACTAAAATCAAGCAAAGACTTGGTCAATGACTACCTCTGTCACCTCCCTTTCCCCCGTGCGTTTCCTCCAAAGGTGACTTGCACCCGAGTTAGTAACGCTACAAAATCCACATTGTTACACTAGAGTATTTGAGAATTTATCATCTTATTTTCCATTTTGGGCCAATTTAATCATCACGGCAAATGAAAAATGTATTTCAGGTGTTGCTCTGAAGTCATATTACAAGGAGTTAATTTCAGCAATGGAAAAATCATCAAGTACGAGTACAAAAACTTGTATGAAAATTGATGAATTTATTTTAATGCATTCACAATTGATCGCAAGAAACTGGTATTCAAAGTTCCAACCAAGTCTTTAATGTGAGTGATAATTTAGATCATTCATATTTGAAAGAATGCGATAATTAGCGAGGCCTCGGCAGCAAAAATTTGTAGCAAGGAGATGTATTTAAGAAGACTAATTCTAGTTCGTCTGAAGATAGTGATAGTGAAGTGAATGATGATGATAAAAAACAAGGCGATACGATAAAAAAAGATTCAAAAGAAAATATTGATCCGGAACTAAGATATTTAGAATATCAAAAACAAAAGAAAAAAATTAACCAAAATAAATATCTCTCTGAATTTAATGGAATTGAACCGTTTTATAAAGCCTCAGAGAAAAAAGTCAAGCGCAAAAAAACAATGATATTAAATGGAAGCCTTCGGTGCTATGTTTATAAAAAAAAACCTACACATATGACAATACAAGTGCTTTTGACAGTTTAATTGAAATCTTTTCAAAAGAAGTAAGTTTTTACGAAGGGTTTAATGTTTACGGTAAAGAAATGGCAAACGATGGTATTATTTATCAAGCAATGAGGATTTCGCTGAAACTGACAAAATATCTGAACTCTACAAAAGTAAATTTGAATTATTGTTTAAAATTGGATACATTAATTTCAATATAGTCCAAATGACACAAACAGTTCCCTTTTTTCTACTGACAATGAGTTTTTCATTCTTACAACTTGCAGCATCATATTAGATGCAGAGGCAATCTTTGAATTGCTATTGGCTTTGAGCCTATACTCTTAACAGCACCGGGATGATATTAAGAACTTTGCGTCCACCTTAATTTATAGCTCGTAACACTATTAGAGTTGAATGTTTTGATGTAGACGCGAAGTTCAGAATCGGTCACTCGAGCGGTGTCTATGCCATATATTCATAGCGAATAAATTAGGTTGCGAGGCTGCTTTTTGACACGCCTTTTTACTTATGGGCCATAGTCAATAGATATAAATGAGTAAATTTTTCATTCTCTAAAAAGAAATTTGACACTTTGGTAGGATTCGAATTTACACATTTCAGTCAGGGACACAAAATGGTGACTGAAACATGAAAAAATTGAAAATGTTGGATGTAAACGTCTGTCGCCTCTGCCCGCTGAGCGGCTGCTTTTGGCAGCTGGTGGTCACCGCGTGACCTCACTCGTGATTAAGCCTTTGCGCTGCATAGACCCTTTTGTCCATTGGACATTCCACAGTCACAAATTAAGTTGTTGACTATCTAATACGTTTTTCTCTTGTTATTATGAATAACCTAAATTACATCAGAAAAAAAATTTTTTTAATTTTTAATCCAAAAGCAAAAGTCTTTGGGAAAAAATATTACAGATGAAAATTTTTTTTAGAGTATATCAAAGAATACATTGGAATTTTTTGGTTTTTTTTTAATAACTTTTTCCTCTTTGAAATTTACAACATTTGAAAATTCATAAAAATTTCCAAATGAAACTGAAGAACTCTAGCGCATTTTTTGAACATTTCTAAGAATTGTATCACCTGTAACTTTTTTACTTAAAGCCTATTTTTGGGTATAAAAAATCTGAAAAGGTTTTTCAATTTTTTTATGTTTCAGCCGCCATTTTTTGAGTTAAAATTTTTTTTCTTCCATCTGAATCGTCATAACTTTAAGTTCAAGTCATGAAAGCACGTTTTTCTTACTTGAAACACAAGACCATAAATGATTTCCTCGTGGGAAATCGAAAAGGATTTTTTAGATAAAATGATTTTTAACTTTAATTCGTACATTTTTGAGAACCTAAGGTTAGACATTAAGAATTCATAAATTAGTTACTCATAATTTATACTAGATTTTCATGGAAAATACAACATTGTAATGTGTGGGGGAATGAGAGTCCCAGATGGACTTGATGTTTTTATTACGGTTTTGATACTTTTTCCTATATTAGTCGTTATTGATCAAATGTTACACAATAATTAAAATTATTCTTTTCATGCATATCTCATCAAGACTTAATATTTTCCAATTTTTTTACGTGTTTGGTATAAAAATTCATAAATTTCGTCTATTTTAATTATAATGGGCCCAAGTATTTTTCATTATGTAATTAACTCACCACAATTTTTCGATTTGGACAATTGCTACTTGATTACTTGGCCTGAAATAGATAAGTTTTATTAATAATATTTCATGTATTCTGAGTTATTAAAATTCATTCAACATTAAAAAACTAAATAAAAATTGTAATTTAAAAAAAGTGGAATAAATTTTTACTGAATTTCCTCTATTCAAGAGTCAAATATTCTGACTGTAAGTTTTCATTGACATATGAAAGAGATAAAATTGAAACCAAAATATTTGAGCTTATTATCAAGCAGAAATTCATTCTAAAAACATTGATAAGCTGCATTCAGTTAGTCTTTATCGTTAAATACTTGTGAATACGTTTCATTCATTCGTGTATGTATCAGTGTTTAACATGTGATAACGAAGAAACACATTTCGAGTTCACGAATAAAAAAAAATATATAATGGTATTTTTGTGAAACGATTTTTAGTTGTTCGTACTTGAAAATTAAATATAAATGTTTGCTACATAAACAGTTATTTTTGCCAACTTTGTGTATTTATCCATACAACCGTCGTTTAAACATACTAACAACAGAAAAACACCGCGTCAATCCGTAGTCAAAACATAAATAGTTTTTGCGAATTGGCAAGAAAAAAAAGAAAGGCTCATCAAGGAGTAAAGGGGATTTCGTGGACGATTTCGACGTATATAGCTACGTTCCTGAGAAGCAGAGCAGCAGCGGCTTTACTTCGTATACACGCAGTACATACGAATTCGTTCTCCCCCCTGCTCTGTAGTTTCGAACTTCTTTCGCCCATACAATGTTCACGAAATCCCCCTTTGAACAAGCGCACACACACAGATGCACACGAACTTCCAACACAACGACAGCGGACAAACACACACATGGATGCACACACACAAACCACGATTATTCCCCTCTCTCACCCGCATATACGCTCTCAACGGCGTATATAGTTACGGCAGCCTCTCTCTCTCTTTCTATCTCTATCTTTCCCCCTCCCTCGTACCCGACTCTCCCACCACTCGGCTACGGGACAGCTTATTTAGGGAGCGCTTTATTCGCTGGCGAAGCGATTGTGTTCGTTGGCTACGAGGCTGAGCATGCGCACTATCGCGTACCCTCTCCCACTGAGTCGCCATACTAACTACTCAGGCCACGCCCACCGTCCAGCTGCGTCTGCGTCGGCTCGGATTCGCTCTCGGCCTCATCCAATAGGCACGGCGCCAATGATTCAGACTTGACCTCTCCCATCGGTCGGGCGTCCGACCAATCGCGGTGACAGCCCGCATTTTTGCCTTTCTCTTCGCTCCTGGGCGGAGGCAGCGTGGCTGGCTTGCTGGCTGGCGCGCGCGCTCTGCACCCACGGTGGGGGTATTTCTCATATACAAATGAGAAGCCACAGTGTGGAAGCCGTGTGAAAGAGCTTCCTCTCTCGCTCGGGCATCAGTGAACTGCAGGCACTCAGTTGGTGTGCGGACCTCGTTGCTTTCAGTTTCTATCTCTCTCTCTCTCTCGGTTTTTTCTTTTCCACACGATTCTTTTGTGCGAGAGTGCTCCGTCGTCGTAGTGTGTCCCATTGTTTCGATTCGATCGGAGGGCAGAGTGTCGAAAAATCTGACGTGTCCAGTTGTGATCTGCACACGTGCACGAGGTGCTCGTAATTACATCTATACTGATAAGAAAATAAGTGTGTTATATATACAGTGCTGTTATATATACTCGAGTGTTGTGCAGTGTACGAAGGCATATACGTGTGATATTTTCAAAAGTGCCTGTTACAGTTTTCAAAAAAAAAAAAAACAGTGAATAAAAGAGAAACAAATATTTCTCTGAATATATACCATTGCAGCTCTTGGTACGTGTAAAGACTTGAAACGTGCAAAGGCGTGACTGCGCAGGCGTATTGTAAGTACACATATATCTATTATCTCTATCTCGCTCTACGTATATGTAAATACATGCCTATATAGATAACTGTTAAGTCTCTCTACGTATAGCTATATACCAATGTACTTTTTTTTTTATCTCGTTCGAACAGGCTTTAGGCTCGAAAAAAACATTTCTTCTTTTTCGTTCACGCGAGACTATCAATTTGAAAATAGGGCCCACCTCTGAGTATTTTCGTTTTATTTTCGTTTTATTCTCATTCCCTCTGGGCAGTGTGGTAGAAAACGAAAAAAAAAAAATAATCGAGCAAGGCGGTTCTGAAACTTAATATTAACAGGTTTTTCTCCTTCTCGCGTCTCTCGTTTTCTGTTGGTTAGTTACGTGGAAACAGAGAGAGGGTATACAGTATACGTATAAGGCATATAGATACGGATACGTGTATATTTCGCTGCGCGTGAGTCGCGAAATAAAGGAGGACACGAGTATACGCTTTTTATGTTTATGCATTAATAAACGAAATGAAGGAGAGAAAAAAGAAGGAAAAAGAAGCTTACACAGCTGAAAAAAATCTGAATTAAAAATTATTCGAAGAAATCTAATCTTACTTGGAGAGGCACGTAAAGTATATAATGTATAATGATTCGTCTGTAACCGCAATGCCAGATGCTACTTTGAGTGGGGGAGAGAAAGACAGAGAGAGAGAGAGAGGCGACGTCTAGAGGGGGGAAAACGGGAACCGATACGAAATAAGATAGGTAAAATCGGCCGGCTCCAAGGGTGGGGAGAAAAAAAGAAATGCGAAAAGCGATGGCGAAAGTCTCAGCCAAGCCGCCTTCTGTTTCATTATAACGATAATGACTGTTCGCATGCGGAGCACTCATGCGTGACGCTGTAAGTGTATGTGTTTGTGTATGTGTGCTGCTCGCCAAGTATATGCCATGTTGGTATACATAATGGAAGAGAAAGAGAGAGATGGATTACTTCTCTCTCTCTCTCTTTCTCTGCGGACGGGAACGTCCCCTTCTCTCTAGATGCTTATTTTTCATTCGTCTCTGCTGCGTCTTTCATTCTGATTCCGTGCGCGACTCGGCTTGCATATATCTGCCTTTTATGTGTGTGTGTGCGTGTGTACGTGAGCGCTGTATGTTCACGAGCGCAAAAGCAGGAGAGAGAAAAGGCTCGTGTGATTCCGCCCTCTCTGCTTTGCTCCGCTGCTGCTGTTGCTAGGTTCACCGCCTATGGGTTCCCCATTTAGCGATGTAGCGCGCGCCTATATATAGACATACGTGTGTATGCAGCACGTATACACACACACACGCACGCACGAGTTGGAAAAGGGAGAGAGAGAAGAGAGAAGAGAGAAATGTAAAAGAAATATCCTCCATTATTTGCGAGAGCTTCGCCGTATATATATCTACCTTTACGTCGTATTCGTACAGCATGATATCCCTACCATGGAGGCTTAGCAAAAAGCATACATACATACATTTATAATATATTATTTTGTTTTCTTATTTTGTGTATGTGCGAGCGTGTGTCTCCCTCCTTTTTTTTCTTTACTCGTTTAAATGTGTATATGTATGTGTACTGTATGTCATGTGTATGTATGTAATGTGCACAGCTGTGACAGGCCCGTGTGTGTGTGTGTGTGTGTATGCGCACATAAGTGGCCGTAAATATATATGAACGTGTACGAGACTTCTCTTTTTTCATCAGCGACAACAGCAGCAGCACACATCTACACACAAAACGTTAATGTTCTTCAGAGTCCAACTGTTCCTCGTTATATACGCTCTTAAAAAACATCGCGTTTGGCTTTGACTTTTTTCGAGCACTTTTAGAGAGAAAACTTTACGTTTCAAGAGCGCGCGTGTGTTATTTTTTCGCTCTCTTTGTAATTAACACTTTTGTGTTGTTTCAAAGATATTACAATATTTTCGTCGCGCTCGAAATAGAGTAGCGCCACCAAAGAAACCTCCAAGATTGACCATAAATTCTTGCCGATCTTTCCCGAATGTTAATTAAAATGCATCCCCCGTGAAATTTCTCCGAGCTGACTCTCTTGGAGAAAACGAGCTCGATACAAATGTGCACCAGCGAGATGTTCTGTCTCTCTTGGTCTAGAATTACTGTCTATATACGAGTACAATTCGTTGGGTCTTGGGTGCCACCAAAGCCGTTGAAAAATTTTGTCGAAATGTGCCATTAATTAAGCTTCTCTCGCTTCTCTCTCTTCTCTCTCTCTCTCTCTCTCTCTCTGTCTATTCATCTCGTCTATCTTCCCGCGGCGCTCCAAGCCTTGCACAGAGGGGTTCTCTCGGTATTTTCAGCTTTGCTACTGCTGCTGCATCGAGTCTCTGTACATATCCTATCGCCTCTCTCGGCTCGCCTATCTCCTCCCCCCTCGGTGTGTGTGCTCACACAGACGATGGCATCTATCTCGTTGCTAGCATCGCCCTGTGTGCTGCACCACCGCCATCCCTAGTACACACACACATGGATGGTGCTCTGCTCCTGCCCTATGGAGATGGTGGTGGTGGTGGTGGTGGCGATGTTCGCATTATATATATGGCTGCTGCGTGCTGCTCTTCACGTTTATAAGCCAGCCACGCGAGTTCCTTTGAACCGGTCTTTCTCCGTCTCTCGCTTTTCTCTAGGGGGGCTCCCCCGCCTTGGCCTTTGTTGTTCCACCGAATATACGTATATCTATATACTGTATAACGTTGGTGTATTGTATATATCTATATGAGCTAACGTGTGGGCGCCCAGCTAATTATCATGGCTGCCATCACGCGTTAAAGGGACGACATTTTGTTTTGTTATAGCAAAAAAGAAAGAAAATAAAAGAAAAGAAGGATGAAAAATCGATCGGTTGGCGTTACCAGTCGAATTTCCGAGATTCAGATTATTTCGTAACAGCCATCGTGAATAATAGCTCAGCTTTGTGTCTCTCTCGTTGAATCTCTGGTCGGTTTTATAAAAAGCTTTTCGTTATATATAAGCTCAGCTCGCAGCAGCGAGCACACGAGCTTATGTATTTTTTATACCATCAGACTAATGCTCGTACGAGAAATTCCACCGATGTTTCCTTCCTCGATATCTCGCGCTTTTGGACTCATCATAATGATGTTTCTCTCTATACTTATTTCGGACTGAGTCATTTATTATACTGTGAAGTATATGAGGAGGAAGGAAGCGACCGAATGCTATCGACGAGCGACAGATTTGTGCCTCGAAAACGAACAGATTTTCGGTACGTGATAAATGACAAGAGCTACGCGCTGCTGATCATTTCTGCGCATTATGTTCTTATCAATATGCTGTGCGCTTTCCACCATTTCGATACGCGCATTCGCCAAATTTGATTTGACACAAGCTCGAATCATTCGAAACGACTGACTTGTATGCTTTAAGAAAAAAAAATAGTCCAGTCATGAACCAGCGGTGCACAGAAAGAGAGAGAGAGCCTCGCGATATACTCTTTTTTTTGAGACCTCCTACTTACGCAAACACAGATTTCATTGGAGTAACACGAAACTTTTCAAACGAACCATGCGCGCACTCGAGCGTCACGTGTATATAGAGTAGTATATACAATAGAGCGAGCGAGAGAGAGAGAGAGAGAAAGAGGCTCTATACATACGACTCTATACCACTCGATAAGGCGAGTTACTTGACCTTTTGATTCATTTGTTGTTCGACGCGTCATGCGCGCTTGCCTCACGTATATCGTATACACATGTATACATACATTTGTGACGTGCTGCGTTACAGTTTAGCACGTATAAAATGCCTTTGAAGCGGACTCTCTCGGGAAATATTACGTCCAAAGATTGAAAATTCATTCATTCGTGTAGCGTGTACAGATTATTTTTTATCGTCGTCGTCGTCGTCGTGCGTCCCGAAAATAGAGCTATAAAAATCAGCTGTGAAGGGTAGTGGCACGCGCGTTATCGAGGAACGCTCGACAAAAATAATAATAGCAATAATAAATAAAGTATATTTAACGAGTAGGAACATTTTTTCTTTCGTCACTCTTTGCTTTGAAATCGTTTGAAAAATTCGATAACGCAGTGCTCGCAGAGTCTCTCCAATCGAGTCGCTGCTGCTGCTGCTGTCGTTGCTACTTGCTACTCTACTCCCTATCTAATCGCGGCAACTTCGACTCCGATATCTTGACAGTAACAAACGCACCACGACACGAGTATTTATCCACTCTCTTTCGGAGTTCTGCTAAGCGTGTGTGTGATTTTCGTCTGTCTGTGTCTGTCTCACTGAATGCTCGTCGCGCGTTTGGTCGATTCACCAGAAGAAAACAAAAAAAACTAAGACTTTTCATTTTGTTTTGTTTCCTTTTTTTTTATCTGCACTGCTTTGCTCTCTCTCTCTCTCTCTCTCTCTCTGTCCGGACAGGTAGATACATAATCCATCATACATACAAACGTGAAGCATCCAAAGAATCCTTTGAATAACCCCGAAAGTTTCTTTAAATATTTATACGTCCACCGAGCGCAAGGAAAAAAGAGGAGCACTCGGTCATCTCTCTATGCCATTATCCATCTTCAGAATCTTAAACGCTCATCGAGAGAGAGAGAGAGAAAAAAAATCGTCGGTCCTTCTCGTCGCCAACACACACAGCACGCATTACTTGACAGTAGAACGACGAACACGAGAAGAAGCGGGGTCGGGCCCCGTCGCTCCAAGTCGAAGAAATGCCTGTACTTCTATCGTATACATGTGGTCTCTCTCTCTATACAGGCTGTGTTCTGACTCAACGCGAGAGCGCGACAAGAAAGGTGAATTCGTGAGAAATTCAATAGCGACTGGTCAGTTCCATATAAGCCGCGCTTTTTTTTTTAAACTTTTTTTTTGTTTTGGTTCGGCCTCACTTGCATCGCGGCGCGTTGCAAAAACGTGTCTTGCGCGAATCGCACTTACGTATAGATATAGACAAACACTTTACACATCCTACACACATATATCTATATGCACTCGCAGCTGGGAGTCAGTCGCGCGCGCATACACATAGAGAGAACTATGGTATATATCGATAGGGTGCAATGCTTCCGGTTCAAGAGAGCTCGTACGTATACTTGCATGCTATGTGTGTGTGTGTGCATTTTCTCGGCCGAGACCACAACCTTTACCCACATTGCGCGAAAGTCGTCGTTTTCCCCTACCCTTGTCGCGACATGCGATGGCTATGCTTGCAGCAGCAGCAGCAGCAACAGCTCTCTGTTATAGTTATTATATATTGCACACAGCAGCGTCTCGTGACTTTTCAAGAGCGACGGCGCACAAACGATCTCAGTTCTGCTGCTGCTGCTGCTGTCTCTCTTTTTATCCATCTCCCACTCGCGCCGAGTCACGACGACGACTATGACTTATACTACTACTTCTCTATGACGTTATGTGCATGGATGCATCGAATGTATACACGTCAGATCGAATCATTCTGCATACCTATATATTGCAATTTCAATTGTTGCTATGATCAACAGGCAGGTGAAGTTTCAGTCGAAGTTTCAGATTTTTGATTTCTGGTAAAATTACATTGGCCTTTTTGAATGAGTACAATTCATGGTATTCACATACAACTTGGATGATTTAATATCCAATTTGATTTATTCATCGAAAGTATCAGATTTATCTAGCCATTGGTTTGGAAATTTTGATTTTATTTGAATTCTTTCCAGTACAAAACTCATTTCAAGTTCACAGTAATTCAAGAAATATCTACTTAAAATTATTCAATTCAAAATTCCACTTTTAACTTTGTGATTAAATGAGGTGATCTCATCTTTTTTCAAATGATTTATAGTTTTCATATGTTTCATGTATGATAAATATACGAAAATTTCTGGAAGTCATCGCTGTTAATTGTAAAATAATGTTATTATAATTAAATTAAAATAACATTAATCTAGCAAAAACAATCTGTTCAAACATAACAGTGATGTAACTCATTTATTTAAAAAAAAGGGATACGTTCGAGAACTATATAATTATCGAACAAATATCTGACTTTGAACATTATCTTTGTTGTGCAAGATAAGAGCTATCTAATTTTAACATCTTGTGCAATGAATAAAATCAGTCAATTGGAAGAACACTGCCAAAGCGGATGATCTTCATACAGAAATAATCTTTTTGACTTTCATCAAATGATGTGTTTTGTCTTTTGCACACACTCGCTGTATAAAATAAATGACACCGAAAATTCAGCTGTCCATACAGAATCATAACAACAATTGAAATTGCTCGTATGTCATTTACGAATAGGTCGTAATCAATCATATGATACTCTTGTCACGTATAATGGCCAATGATCCTTTCACTGGGAAGCTTAAAAAGTAAAAAAAAATAAAAATAAGAATAATCTGTAGCATTGTAGCATCAAGATTTTCGCTCCGATTTTCTAACTCGAAAAATCAACACAGCCAGAGCGAAACACACTCCGAAAATCTCAGCTGTGAAACAATATATAATTCTTAACAGCATCTGCATAACGAGCTTGAAACAAATGCAAATATCCGCACACTCAGCAAGCAGCAGCGAACGAACGACTTTTGCGCGCGTCCCTTCCGCGCGGCAGAGGTTATGTGTCTTTTCACAATTAGCACTTGTATACGTATATACGTGCACTGCACTGGAGCATTTTTATATGCATATTTTACACAGAGGCACGCATCTGCTGCGTGCGGCACTTTTCACTGTTATACACAATGGCAGTAGGCGTATATAAGCTATACACATACAGAGCTATGATCATACCGGGGGCGCACTCACACTAATTGTCTAAGCCGCAGCTGAGCTTCTTACCTCAGAAGTTTCGATTCATAAATCGTCGAGTAGATCGTCGTCCTGCGTGTCGCAGGGGCAAACTTTTCCTTTGCTCCGACTTGGACGCTTTATACCAACGATAACGCACAAGCCACGGCAACGGCGGCGGCGACGAAGACGACACGACGATGATACACTTCTTAGATATTCGCGGTGCACTAATGAGCGGCTGATATTCGCGGCGTCGCGAGCGGAAACTACAGATAACGACGCCATGACTGAGCTATGCTACTGCTTTGCCTGTGTGTATGCCTTGACTCTCCAAACGAGCGCAGCACACAAGGGGACATACATATACACAGACACAACACACAAGTATATATATAAAACGTATATATACAAACACAAACGCACACACTTTGCAGTCTCTCGGCCGCGCTGCCTAATACCGTCTGATTGTCCGTCTCTTTCTCCATTCTCTCTCTCTCTCTCTTTCTCGGCAGCAGCAGTGGCTCGTCGTGGTGCGCCAGCATAGCGGAGGGATTTATGTATTTTATTAAATGCCGGGAAGAAGAGAGAAAGAGTGAGAGAGAGAGAGAGAGAAGTGTATATACCTTACTTATGTACCTCCCCCACTTCGCCGATTTTATGTGTGCCGCTGCGCTGGCGCGAACGTGTTTTGTTTTCGCTCTTTTGAAAAGGAGATCTGGATTTGTTTTCGAAATTCGCCAAGTGTCCTATATAAAGGTCGCGCGCATAGGCACCCGAGACCAGCTTTTCTACGTTTATTATTATATTATATATTATTATGTAGTAGCTGTGCCATTGAAGGGTAATCCAAACTTAGTTTTATATAATGCATAAGGAGGGCATAAATTACCGCGCGCGCCTTCGAGATCCTCTCGTTTATAAATTGGGTGGAATTTTAGAATGAATTACGAGGCCCCCATAAAACTTTGTATACGCGCGTACGTAAAGCAAAGTCAAATGTAATCAATGACATTCTGAGTGTTTTATTTTCTTCAAATAACTTTGTTTAGCTTTTTGTATCTTATCTTGAAAAATTTTGTGTGATTTCAGATGTGCAGTGACAATTTCCCATTGGAATTCTTCTAGTCATGATGTTGACGTAGAATCTTATAAAATCTATCTGAGCTTTGGATCATAATAATAACGAATCATAATAATCATGGGTGACAATAAGCAAATGGAGATGGACCAATCTCAAAATCAGCCACAACAACAAAACCAAAATCAGCAGGGACAACAGATGATCATAACCACCCATGACATGCAGCAGAACGTTCAACAACAGAACCAGCAGCAACAACAGAATCAGTCGCAGCAGCAGAACCAGCAGCAAAACAACGGCCAGCAAAAGATGCAGACTCAAGTTTCTGTCCAACCACAGGTCGCAGCAATAATGCCACAGCAGCATGTATTTAACTGTTTTTTACTTCTTTCACAAATTTTGCACTCATTTTCTCAAAGTGCTCAACAGTCAGATTTCATGTAACTAATTTATCATCAATCTTTAATTGCTTGTTGATTAGAGAAAGGTGAATCATGCTCATGAGAACGCAATTGTTTTTTTTCATACATCAACATGTTTCCTAATCATGATTGAGTGATTGATACTGTAGCTATTTATATTCTCTTTAACTTTCATTATCAAATTAAAATATCAATATCCTACTTTTCAATTGTAACTGCTCTTTGGTTACAATCAAAATCAATTCTTCAATATCACTGAACTGTTCAAAGCTTTCAGAATTTTAGTTGATGCAATTGTTACAAAATGAGTTTTAAAAATAAATAAAATTCATGAAATAAAAAATGTAATTTTGAAACAATTGCATAATACTTGCATTCAAATTTTAATTACGGCAGCCAATAAACAATTCATTTTAAATTATAGGATACAGTTGCAGTATCAATGCAACAAGCCCAACAACAAGCTCAGCAACAATCTCAATCTGTTGGTGGTGTATCAATGACTTTATCAGGACAGCAAGGTGCAGCAACAATTACAACGATGGCAGCTCATCCTCAAACTGTTCAAGTAATACAGCAACCTATGCAAAATCAGTATCATTTACCACAACTTTATAATGCACAAGGAGCACCAATACTGATGCCAGGAAATCTGCTTGCTCATCCAGCCGGTCTTAATTCCTCACCTATACAGGTAAACATTAAAAATTATGATTTACAAATATTATTGTAATTGTCAATTATCATAATTATTTTCTTTTTTTACAGGTTCAATTCAATAATATAGCAGGAAAACCAATTCAAGCTGGTCAGTTTGCAACTGGACCTCATATGTTGACAACTGCTTCACCGGGTCAAGGAGGCGGACACCCTGGAGCAGGTGGCACTAAAGTTCAAAGCTTTCCAGCTGGTTATATTCCTGTGCCAACATCAGCTACACCCGGTGGTGGTCAAACTTTAGTTTTTGGTCAATTGGAAGTATTACCTCAGCATCAGACTTCAATTCAACAACAAGGACAACAACAAGGCAACAACAAAAATGACGGAGTACAAAAGGTTAGAATACAACAACTATTGATTAAATGAATAATTGTTCAGGTTATATAAATTTTCTATAATGTTTTACAATAGTACACAACTTGTTCAACGGGTGGACAACCTGGACAGAATAGAGGTATGCAGTTTGCACCTTGGCCCTTTGCAGCCCAAGGTATATGGACAGGACTGCAGCCTCAGACATTGCTCACAGCAAGTCCCAATCAGATTTTTATCAGAGACCCAACTCAGGGTGACATGTACATTCAGAGTCCCGGACCCATACAGACGCATAATACACTTGCTCAGCAACAAATTCAAGGGGTTCAGCAGATAACGACGGCTGGCGGTAAACCCAGGGTAATGAACATTCAACAGCAGCAGCAGCAACAAGGTAAAGCAGGCGTGGTCACGCAGCGTCCTTTGAGCATTTTGCCATCATCATTACAAGGTGTTCAAGGAGCAAACATAAGACCAGCTAGCTCTGTGTCAACTCAGACAAATCACGGTGTACAAGCTACTGTTCATTCTCAAGGTGGCAAGGCCACGGTCGGTCCAGGCAAAGGTCGCGGCAAGCCCGTGGTGCGAACGTCGCCCGGTCCGAACTTGAACGTGACGGTGAGCAAAGCGGGATCCGGCGCCGCTGCCACTACGACGAGCAACAGCGGTGCGACCAACGTCACGACGGCCAAAGCCCAGCACACGATGATGCTACAGCCGCAACAGGTACCCGTGTCCGTAGCGACCAACGGAACTCAAAACGCCGCGGGAAAGGGAGCTGCTCAGTCGAATCAGCAAGCGCCACCGAGCTCGCCGATGAACGACAAAGGGAACTTCGGGCAACAGCAGGCTAACAAGGGTGGCAACGTTATGCAATCGCCTCAGCAGCAGCAACAGCAGCAGCAGCAACAACAACAGCAGCAGCAGCAACATCAAGCCGCACAGGTCCAAGCGCAGCTGCAGGCGCAGGCGCAGCAACACCAGATTCAACAAATATTCATACATCAATTGCAGCACCAGGCGCAGCAGATGCAGCAATATCATCAAGCTCAAGGCCAGCAGCAGCAGATACAACCTAAACCTATAATGGGTAAGCGGGTTGAGAGTGGAACTTATTTTGTTCATTATAAACGCGCAGGTCAGCAGCAGCTTCTTCTTCGTTCGTAATTCCCTCGGAAAACGCATCGTCTCATAATGCGCTCGTATGCATGCGCGAACTACGTAGTAACAGTTTTTTTTATTCTATTGCAGGCATGACCGTGGGTCAAGGACAAGCAGCGCCGAACGTACAAGTGATAGGCAGCGAGCGTCCGATCATGCCTGTTGTAAGCATCAATCCGGCTTTGATTGGAAATCAGCTGACTGGTCATCCGACGCTGCAAGCTCTGCCAATTGTAAGTCAACCAGCTGATCAGTTGGCCGCGGTCGCGGCTCAGCAGCAGATGCAATTGCAAGCGGCAGTGCAACAGCAACAACAACAACAGCAGCAGGCACAGCAGCAGCAGCAGGCACAACAGCAGCAGCAGCAACAGCAACAGCAACAGCAACAGCAGTCACAGCAACAGCAGCACGCTAACGAACAAACAACTGTTGCTGTGTCCACTACTGCGACTCATCCAAGCATGCCAATTATCGTAGCTTCCGGGGATAGGAGTGGTAGCGTGGAGATACAAACAATGATGCCACCTCCTCCGCCTCCATCGTCAGGGCCGATTACAGCTGTCTCGGACGAGGCACGAAACTCCGTTGCTTCGAAAAAAGATACTTCGACTGAAGATTCTTCGCGTGATTCGGGTATGTAAATTTATTATAGCTTTCTTTTCTTTGACCTACATTCATGTTTCACGTTTATAATTCTCACGTTTGACATTTCTCAGCTGGTAAAAAAGATGAAAATATCAATGGCACAAAACAAGATGATCATAAAACATCGACTAATCCTCTTATCAACCTGACAAATGCAGTTAATTCAATTCCCAACGGTAATTTGGGAGAAGAAACAACTGCTGACTCAGCTCCCATGCAGGTCATGGGCAAACAAGTGCCACCAAAAGCCATGGTCAAGCCACAAGTTTTGACCCACGTTATTGAGGGATTTGTCATTCAAGAAGGTAAATTTTAATGATTTTTTAAAATAGTGTTGTTTATAGGACTACTTGAAAAAAAATAAATCTTTGAATGTAATAAAATTCATCTTTACAATTGTTTTACTAATCTTTTTTTACAGCTTCTGAACCTTTCGCTGTCAACCGTACTTCACTCAATGGTTCAATGACTGGTGAGACAAATAATAATGGTAGAAATGATTCTGCTGATAAAGAAAATCAGGAAGAACCACTGTCTAAACGTAAGAAGATGAATTATTCAGTTGATTCAGATAAACTAGATAGCAATATTCTAGAGGATCAAAATGCCAAAAATAAAAAAGACAAAAAACTGTTGTCTACAGTTAGTCCTAAATCGTAAGTGGCCTTGACAATATATATCTGAAATAACCTCTAATACTGAATTATCTAAAAATACTATTTACTTATAGAAAAAAGAAGGAAACTCAAGACTCTGTTAATAAACAATGGCCAATGGATGTGAGCGTTAACAATGATATAGATTTATTGAAGAAAAATGGTGATGATTTAAATTCCACTTTAGAAATATTAGATGACAGTTTACCAAAGATAAATCCAGTCAAATGGACTGTAAGTATATTCAATACATTATTAAAGTAGTTATAAACTAAAATGAACACTGCAATTTAATTCTTGTAATAATTTTTCACCTGAATATTAGGTTGGAGAAGTATGCGATTTCATTCGCAATATGCCAGGCTGTGAAGATTATGCTGAAGACTTTGCCATTCAAGAAATTGATGGTCAAGCTCTGATGTTGTTGAAAGAAGACCATCTTATGTCGGCTATGAGCATTAAACTAGGACCTGCATTAAAAATTGTTGCAAAAATCAATTCAATGAAGGATCCCTTGACAGCGAGTTCACCACCAGTTTCTAGTGCAAATGTGTAGAGTATGTGGAAGTCCGGGGTGTGTTATTGAAAAGAAAAAAGAATACTTAATTGCTGGTCTACAGTGTAGAAATCTGTACTCAGTGTATTCTGTCTTGATCATTTTTGCTTACGAGGAACGTTGCTCAGTGTCGTAATGTGTACGAAGTCACATTTAAGTGAAGTGATTGAAATAGAATTAAAGATTCTTGCTTTTCAACGTCTACAGACATCCCCTGGATTTATTAAATTTTCAGTAATATAGTGTTCAAAAGAGATATATTCGTGAATATCTCAATTACAGGATTGATATTTATGAACACCACAAATGCTGTAAAATTCTTATATACACAAATTAAGCACTGTAAATAGGATAAGTGTAACATTAGAAATTATTTTTCTCTTACATTATAAAACGAATTATATGACTTTATATGCGAATAAGAAAGATAGTGTAAACATTCCGCTAATCTTATGGAAGCGGAACCTACAATCATCAGATTGTAAGTTAAGAGTATTTTCGTTGTAATATAATCATTACTCATAAATTTGTACACCTGTAAATAAAAATTCAAACTAGTTTAAATTATAAAATTATTTGATGCTTAAGTAATTATTTTCAAGGAGCATAAAACTTAGCGCATATAAAATCGATCAAACATACTGTACACTTTTCAGTAACTATTTGATCGAGGTTTGAGCTGTAAAAATTACATGTTCCCAATTCAGAAGTTAATATGTGTATATTAAAATGGCATGATCAATATTTTTGTTGGAAACAGTTGAAACATTTATTTTCATATATTTGATTGATAAGATAATTTTAAAAACGATATGGTGCAATAATCATTGAAATGAAAAAAAAACTAAAGAATACATACAATTGCAGTTATTATTAAACGTAGTTATGCTTATGAAGTATGTAAAACGTTTATATTATTTTTATGATACTAGCTACCTGTTTTTGACAGAGTGGTAGATAAAGAATTGTAACGACAATCAGAAAAATTGAGTTGTGCTTTAGACTTCCTTTTTGATTGTTTAAGATTTTTTTCTGTAATTTATTTGCTTAAAAACCTGCATTTCCATGTATATAAAATTCATGCTATTGGTGTGTACTAAGAATCAGGTCCATAAATATAAAAATATTATAAATATTAATATGACAGCAATGGGTACAAACAAAGCCTCGATCAGTGAAAAATTAAATAAGAAATTATTAAATGGTATGTAAAATAAAATGAACAAAGATCGAGGAAAGTAAAATTTAATAATACGATAAAAAAGTGTATATACTAAATAAACCTAAAAATATCTTTATTTAACTACAAATTTTATATCATAAAACTTAAGTTCAAAATTGTGGATAAGTATGTTTTATCCATGATAGTCATAAATATCTAGATCTATATATTCACATGGGAGAAAATTTCGAGTAAAAATTGAAGATACATAAAAAGCATATTTTTTGAGTCCAGTCAAATAAAAAATTCTAAAATTGAAACTCTATGCACGATGTAAAAAAGTATCTAATTTTTTTTACTTGTAAAAAAATTGTCTCCAAACAATTTTAAATAAAACACCTTTAAATGATATTTTTTCAATTTAATTATGAAAACCATGCCACAGTTCCTTTATCCTTTCAAATATTTAAGAATTGTAAGTATCATTTTCTTAGACTTTTTTTTTAGAAGAAATTTAAGTAAGAGTAACAAGAGCAATTTAAAAATGGAAAAAAATTTTTCAATCAAATTTTTACTTTTATAAATGTTACAAGATTTCCTTGACATCTTAAAAATATTTCTCAAGAAAACCTGTCAAATTTTTTTTGCTTTTTGTATTCAGGATTTTTTTGCATCACTTGAAAGGGACCCAAAAAATTTAATTAAATTAAATTTTAAAACTGACACTTGAACCATAAAATTTTGTTTAGAATAAAAATTTTAGCATACTCATAGCATATAATAACAATATTTTGAAATGAAAATAAACTCAGATAAAATCAAAAAATCGTTTTTTATTGACTTGAAACAATATTCTACTTGATATATTGGTATTATGTATTGTATTTTGATATTTTAAATTATTTACATTGGATGTATATTTTATCAAACTACATTTTCATAGTAAAACACTATAAAAAAGTACTATACACAAAGAGCATAACTGAATGAAAGTACTTACAATAAAAAATGTAACAATCTACATGTTAAGACTAGTACTTCCAAACTGTGCAAATTTAAGGGGTTAATGTTGGAGTAGAATCTTGTAACATTCTGCCTTCTTTTAGCAGCTCCTCTTTTAATCTTTCCTCTCTCTCATGTTTCACTGGTTTTACATACTTGAAATAACAGTAAACATTATATCCCAAAAAGGCTGTTGCACCAACAGTAGCAACTAAGCAAGTACTGACCCAAATTTTGTGCCCAAGATCGTACACGGCATTTTTTGCTCTTTTATTCATCATGATGTTTTAGTTTCTGCGTGACCTTCAATAAAAATTAAATACGAGTCTACGTTATAATAAATCTGATAATTGGTGATAATTCCAAGCACTTGTCAAAATTTTCAATGCAAATTGATAATGGCATAATCATCATACCTTCAAAACTTTCTTAATCAATGAATTTTTTTGAAGTTACAATTACTTTATTAATTAATTAATTGTTATTATAAACAAATATGAGCCGGCAGCTGTAATAAGTTATTTTTCTGCCCCTGTGAAACATTAGTTCACAGGCCTACTGGTTCTGCAATATTAACCTCAAAGCCGCGATGTTTGCACAACTTTCTGCTACGCGCAGTAGTATCGTCGTGCAATGACGAGATCGATAACACATTTTTACCGCATGTCAGAAAATAAAGAAATAATAACGAATAATAAAACAGAGTCATTTGGTCAGATAATTTTAATTTTTTTATTGTTATTTAACACAATGAATACAAAAATGTTTATGGCATACTTTTTTTATTTTCTTTATAAAAATATCATTGATCAAATGTAAACAGTACAGATAATCACATTTCAAATGTTGTTCTATATATATTTATATTCGTATACTTATATTTTATTCCATTCATATATGTAAATATTTACAACTTAGTTGCATTGTTTATTAAACAATTTTAACACATGACATCAAATTTTTTTAACATATGATAAAATTGTAAATCATTCAGGAATATCTATACATGCATTTTTGATTATCTATTTTTCTATATAAATTTGTATTAGACAATAAATTCTAACAAGTTAGTAGATTGCAATGGTATTGCATATTATTATCACAGTGAAAATATGATGCTGCACCAAAAGTCATGAATTATTTAAACGGTAGAACGTTAATTATTGGAAAAATAATTTTATTTGCTCTCATGCAATACTTGTTTATTTTTATTACAATAGAAATTTCAATTTGTAACTTCGAGGTATTTCAGGAGTAATTGGCTTTGATTTTGTATCAGCACTAATTTGTTGCTTACTCTGCAAAAGCCATATTAAAACAATATATACAAACTTAAAGTATAAGCACTGACGATTTTAGACAAAGCTTTGTCTCAGTGTATACTTCTGAACTTTCCACTAAATTCTCACAAGAGATTAAAGGGTAAATTATTTTGTAATATAATTTTATATTACCTAAGTACCATATAAATGTTGTATAACTTTTGTAGTACCATTCATGAAAGAATATGAAAAACATTTCTACACTTTGTTTCTTTTATGCATATAATATACATTATTAAAACTATTTCTCATATCATAAATTTTAGGACAAACGTCGTAATACAATCAATACTGATATTTGACCTTAATAACTACATATTTTCATGTAGTACCTCTAGATATGTTAATACTACAAATCAGTAGAGTAATTTTTGAACGTAATAATTAATTTAACTATTTCAGTATTTTGCTTTTCAGTCATATTCATTGATAAAAATGTTGTCAATCATTTAAATGTGACTTTCAATGATGAGCTCAAAAACTCGTAACGATTACATTAGAAAATCCGTTCCATACCGGCATTAGCAAAAACTAACTAAATATATAGATTATATTAGAACTAAATTATAAAAAAGATCTTTTCATTTATAAATTACTCTATACCTAACTTTGATCATTACAGGCTAATAAGCTTTGGAACTGCTTAACCCTCGATAATTCCTTTGAATCGTATACTCATTTACTTAACAAAAATATGAATTCGAAAATTCCGATTTTCTACATTAAAAAAAATGTAACAAAGTGTTGATTTATACTGAGAAATAAATCAGTCACATACGATTAGACCTCGTTATCATCTGTTATAGTTGATTTGTTTAAGAGGGCCAAGACTAAGAATTGAAGTAGCTCCCAAAGCAGCTAAACTACCAGCACCTGCATTTCGAGCTCCATCAATTGTAACAATCGGTAGGCCATAAAATCCTCCAGTTTGAGCACTGAGTTGTGAAAGAGGTATGTAACTTTGAATACCAAGTTGCGACAGGCGGGATAATGAATTTGGAGATTTCATGTCCACAACTGGTATAGCTAGTTCTACACTACCATTCTGTGAAGGAGGTATTGTTGGATCCAGATCCTTATGAAAGAGTCTTCGATGGCTATTCAAAGCTTTAGCATCTGGATACTGAGCTAGGCATATATTGCATCTGAAAACAAATTTATGAATCATTAATGAAGTTATTCAATCAGTCAAAAAATGTTGATTTTAATGAACTTACCTATGTTGTAACTTATTAGCTGGCCTGCTATGTGTAGTCATATGCTGATTTAATATTTCTTGACTTGGAAACCGTTTATCGCAGAATTGACAAACCAATGGCCTAGAACTACTGTTGAACATATTATTTAAAAATTAGAAACATTACAATCAATAAATAATTTAATTTAATGTAACATACCTGGGTGGTCTGCCTCTTTTCACAGGAGGCATTGGTGTCACATCTTGAGTCAAGTCTACTGTAGGCGGTCTAGGCGGTCTTTCAACCTCATTAGATGTTGGTTTAGCAGCTTGCTTACTCTGTGGCACAGCAAATTGTACTTGTTGTTGTTGCTTTTCTGGTTGTTTCTTTTGTGCTGGCACAATAGAGATGGCAGGACTTAAATTCAGAGATGAAACATCTATTGATTGCCTTTGTGGTTGTGCTTGCGCCTGTGCTTGTGTTTGCGCTTGATTTGTTTGCTCCAAATTTTTTTTACCCGCTGGAGTGACAGTTATACCTCGCGCAGTTAAAGCATCTGTTACAACCGCTGTATCAGACCTCTTGGCATTTTGAAGCATGGCATTGACTTGTTCTGGATTTGAACCTTATAGATTAGTTACAAAAAACATGATTTTGCTAATAGTGCACTTCTCCTTTTTATTTTTGAACAATTAAGTATTATCAAATAAAAAATCAAGAAGAAAATTAAAGTGCACAAAACTGATTTTAACTTTACATATTTAAAAAAAATAAAAAAAATGTACGGAATAATTTATTTGATAATTTGTAATTAAAACAATCACAAAATTAAGACATTCACAAAAATTAATGACATAAAAAATAAATTAATAAATTTTAATTCAACTTAAAAATCGAAATATTTTCATACCTGGTTGTCTGACACTCAATGTGATAGAGTCCGTCAAATGTATAGTCGGATCGGGTCGATTAGTCTGTTGTTGCTGGGAATTGTTACCACCTTGAACATTTTGAATAACGGGCAAACCATTGTTTCTTTTCTGTTGAGCAATGACATGGCAATCGGCATCTTCGTTCCTGTCGGGTAGCAGAACATCCATGCGCCTTTGTTTTGGCGCAGAGGGTGCTTGTTGGGCCTGCAACGGAATACCTTGCGGCGGGGGCCGTTTCATTCGAGGCCTTATACTCGAAGGCATTTGAGACATTTGAGGCATCTGCGACATTTGCGACATCGCTACCGGAGCCCGATTCCTGCACAAATTAAAAACCATAAACAAAACGATATTTTCCACGATATTGAATCACAGCACATTTTTTGTTAAACTACCTAATCTTTTTAACTTTTTTAGCCTTGCGCTTTAACAAAATGTCTTCAGTTATAAGCACTTTCATTTTCCCGATTTTTAGCAACAGACTACTACGCGCGAATCAACTGTACCGTCGAGGCGCAATGTTAGCAATGTGCCACTAACAGCTCCGACACCAGTACAGCCTGAGAGACAACGAAAATATTCGAGCAGTCAACAAAGGATAAAGCGCTGAATTGTTGTGACGATTGACATAAGCCTGCGAGCCTCATTTCGAGATAGCGTATTCGCTCGTGATTTGCGCATCGTATTTCACGACTGGATACTAAGAAAGTTTAATGATCGCATACATCTAAGTTTCAGTTTGCTTCAAAAACGTTTTAAAAGTTTTTTAAAATATTTTTAATTGGCTTATCAAGCTTTAAATTCTTTCAATAATAATTTTTAGCATAATTTTTACAGAGCCACAAAGGTTATTGAAATTTTTCCATTACTTCAAAGTTCAATTATTCATAGAAATAAAAATAATAACGTAATTGAAATACATGTTTTTAAAAATTTTTTTTACGCGCATTTTTTTCAAAATCTCTTATATCTTATTATGCACAGAAAACGATTTATCATAAGAGTAAAACTTATTTGGTTGGTACTGAGTAATCAGTGTTATGTTATAAAATATTTTATTTGAAAACTCACCGTTGTTGCATCGGAACTTGATATCTTGGCCTAGGTATATGTTGTTGCATTTGTGGCTGCATGCCCATTGAAGTATACGAAAATGGATACATCATCTGACTTGCATAATGCATAGCTGCTCTGTATAATGGTGGTCTTCCACCATGACTAGGAGGAGGAAGAGGATAGTAATTTTGAGCATTCATCATTGGAGTACTCATAGGAATTTGACTTTGTGGTAAAGGCATCCTCTGAACTTGTTGGGCCAATTGTTGTACTGGTGCTGGCAATTGATCCATACTTATTGGAGCATACGCTGGAGCTGGCTGAGTATTAAAGGACGATGAAGCTGGAAGATTTGGGACCGGAGAATTCATAGGAGACGTGTGCGCCGTCACAACAGGTGAATGAGGAGATTGAGTATTCAAATGAGGAGATTGTGTATTTAAATGCGGAGAGTGTGTATTTAAATGAGGAGATTGCGAATTGGTATTAGGAGAATGGGTGTTTAAAAGAGGAGAGTTGGTATTCAATTGTGGCGAAATTGAATGAGGAGAATTTCTTGATACGTGGTGAGGAGATGAATTGTTGCTAACATTTGGTGATACAGATGAAATCCTGTGATGTAGAGACACATGAGATGATAGCTCTCCTGATGTTTTAAAGAGGAGAGATCTGCAGTCTGTTTGTTTGCACTGAAAATGTCCCGCTTTAATTTTGTGAGTTTCTAAATGCGCTGTATCCTTAAATTTTTCATTGCAAACTTTGCAAACATTGACTTTTTCAGCTAACTTTTCCAAAGAAACATATTCTGTTTCTTGGATTTGATTATTGGCATTTGATTCTGCTTTATTTCTTTCATGTTCATTCAAGAAATTTTGAAGCATTGAACTAGGAGTTTCTATACTTTTTTGAGCTCCTGAAGTTTTTTCGCAGCTAACTTGAGGACTTTGACTACGAGCATCTTCAGTTAATGCTGTCCAACTAACACTGGAGCTGGTACCAACAGGCCTGATTTCTGTTTCTGCTTCATGAGATACAGAAGTATTTGTCTTTTCTTTCATTAAAGCAGATTTAGGAACAATACTTATTTCACAATGGCGTTGGAGCTCTTTGAGAGTATCAGAAAGTTCTATTTCATCGTCTTTGTCTTTTTCTTGAATAGCAGTTACAATTGGTTCTTCTTCAAGTTGCGATCTGGAACTAATCAACCTGAATGGTATAGAGAACAAAATGAAAATCAAGCAAACAGCAAAAGGGCAAAATAAAAATGCAATAAAAAATGATAAAATGCAATACAATGAATGAAAAAATGATTATTACAATACATTCAAAAATAAATTTTTTGCCATGAAAAATTTCATTCAGAAAAATGAAATATGACAATGAAATAACACCAATTTGAATAAAAATCATAATGATAAACATTCAGCAGCATTAGCGTTGCACATATAATAAATGCATTTTTTCACAGTTAATAATTTACACTTGATTTACCTTGAGTGTTCTCCTAGCATCTTTAAATTCTCAATTGTCTCTCTACAAGTTGCTTCAATTGCATCAGATTCTTCAATGTCATCATTTTCAGCAGCTTCAGCTTGATTTGAATTACTGTTATTATCAGCAACTACATCTTCAACATTTTCATCTTCTCTTTCGGAAGGATTAATGGAGTCACTACCAACCCCCGAGTCACCTTCGTTATTATCCATTGATGGTTGCTCTATACTTTCTAGTGGATTTTGCTCTGGTTCAGAATCTATGTCTTCGTTAGATGTATGATTCTAGTAGACAAAATAAAAAATATTAGCCATGTTCTTTGCTACACAATTAGAATATATTTATACTTGTAAAATGCTTACAGTTTCCAGAAATACTTCGTTTTCACCAGAATGATTGGAGGTTTTTTCCTCCTCCGAATCATTTTTATCATTCATGTGTTCTTGCGCCAGCTTGGATTCTTCTTGTATTTCCTCTTTGTCAGGATCGACAGGACTAACGACAGAAAATTCTGTGCCTAGAGGTGACTTTCTAAGTGTCAGCTTCAATGACTCTGTTCTCTTGAGTTTGATTTTCAGGTCTCCTGGATGCTCTACATTTAATGAATAATTTTCGGCTGCTTGCGTCTTGAACACTGTCTGATAAGTGTATGGTACTCTCTTCACCACAACGTAGGGTATCTTCAAGTGAATGTAGACGTGATGTTGCAAATCGCGCCTGTGATGAAACTTCTTGTGACAGACTTTGCAGCGGTATACTCGCTTCTTGTGCTCGACTATCGGAACTGAAAAAGGACATGAACGAATTTTACTCTCGATGCCATAAGTAAATCTAGCCAATCAATTTTTATTAAAGAGTATATAACAACGTTTGATGAATTCTCAAGATCGAAGTAAAGTAAAGCACGCGCGAAGTAGTGACTCAATGTTGCAATTGACTGCTGTTCATAGAACGAAATTCCACGTTAACGTCCTTTATCGAGAGACTTTCTTTTGTGCTTGGAAACCGCCTTTATCATCAATCGTGGTTCGTGCGCTAAATTACATTGAAAATGCGGGCTTCCTATTCGTCATCTATGTCACTCTTTCATATCCGCGCGAGCGATCCGAAACTCGAGCCCCTGATGTGTTCATGAGCGTGTGCCGTGTGTGTGTGTGTGTAAGCGAGTCATTAATGACAAACTGCAACCACTACTACTTTACGTACGTGTGTATGAAACTGCACAGACATAGCGTTGTAAGAAATACGTACTTTCATTCGCACGCTACTCGAGACTCGGCGAATCTTATAATGTGCAAAAGCGAATGAATCACCTCGCACTGCAGCTCTCCAAGTCTTGGAGGTTAATACTCGCGGAGACTGTGTGCATATATATTCGCGCGAACGCTGCTGTACCAAACGCACGCAGAAGCAGCTCTTCTATCAGTCCGCGAAAAAGTGGCGCCGTTCGACTCGCTCCAGCTCTCTGTAAAGTATCAAAATCTCGACGCGAGCCCCGCACAGTGTTTGTATTTACATCGGTTTGTGTTTATATTAGAGAATCGGCCGAGAAGAGTGCTTACTACGCGCGAGATGTACACACCAAGACGCGTCGTCGTCGTGTACTACTATTTATACTTGTCGTGAAAAGCTGCTGCTGATGCAGCCAGTCGGCCGCCCGCCGCGCACGCGAATTTCCTCAATCGTGCTGACTGCAGCACGTTTGTGTGCGTGATCGGGCACGATGCGATGCGATGCATGCACTGAGCTACACACAAACACAACGCGGACTATATCGAGCGCGCGCGCGCGAATAATTTTCATTTAGTCGCGCGCTCATTATCCCGCGAATGCAGTTCGGCCTCTCGCTCACTTCGTAAAACGCGAAACTTGGTCCGCTCGCAAAAGAACGACAACGCACAAGTGCACAATCGTGCGTTTTTTTTTTAGCAATCGTCGTTTGTCATGGTGCTGCGGCGATCAGCCGAGTAGTAGTGTTTCGGAAAAGACGGACGTGAAGAATAATAAATTTGCGCAACGATCTTTACCACAGAAAGCAGTGCTCGTTGTTTCTGATATACTGTGTAATATAAGGCAAGAAGGCGCCGCCGACACCACCACCACGCGCGAAGCGAATCGTGTGCCACAACTGCCGCCACTGACGCCGCTGGTTCCGAATACAAGAGTTCGAAGCAGCAGCTTGTGAGCGATTATCGGTGTGCCAGGAGATCTCCGGCCAAGATATTGCGCAGACTCTACCACATGTATACATAGATATGTATGTGTGTAGAAGCGCCAGGATATTATAGTGCCGCTCGCACAGAAACACACACACACACACTGATACGCTGATCGCATGTGCTGCAGAAGAGGTGGATGGGCTTGATCACATTTTCGCTCGAGACGAGCGCGGATCGTCTCGGACAGGATAAAAAACGATCAATCAAAAGTCGGTAGGTAATGAACAAATAAAAGAGAACTTGAATTTCCAAACGTAACGTTGCAAGCCGTATTTGTTCCGAGAATCGTGTATCGGATAATGAATCATTTGAATGAAATGTTTCTGCGGAACCGTCATTCTAGCGATTCATTTTTCATCCTATAATAATAATAATAACTATCTTCTTGTGTTTTTTACGACTTGACTTTTTTCAAAGCACCGACTTTTTATTTTTCTTTAATGTTTTTCCTTACTCGAGAATCGTGTTTCAAGCATAATGCACACACACACGTATGCAAGATTGACAGGAATGTATCACCTCTCACGAATGACGGACAGAAAAGCTGGCTTATAAGACTTGATTCACAAATTCCTGACTTGATTCTCTGACACTGATAAAGCCGTCAATCATCCAAGTTCTAATGCTTTGTGTGTGTATATTTCTCTCTGTGCGACTTCGTATCTTATCCGTTGAGCTATTTAATATCTTTTGTACAATAGAAGTTGAGGCATTATGTATACCAAGGTTACATTCGAAGTACAGCGCGATGCGCGATTTTAATCGGACGGAAACTGAAATTCTCTTTCTCAATATATATTGGCCTTTATCATTTGCTGCGCGCAAAAAATATTTGAAGTTTTATTAGACTTCGCTGCGTTGAGCAACGCAGTTTTTTTTTATCACTAAAATCTAAATAAAAGTTGTATCATATTTTAAAACGTGGCGAGCTTTTTAGATTAGACCGTTTTGGACGCGCACCGTAAAGATTTTTACTCACGAGGGCTGTATTGGGTTGTAAAAAAATTCAATTTTATAGCACATTGTAAAACTTGCTCAATGGTTTTTTTTCGAGATCAAAAGAGTAGTTTGGAACTTTTGAAAAAAAATCCTCTCTAAAACGTCATAAAAAATCCTTTTTTCTCACGTAAAAATGTGACGCAGGAAAGTTCTGATGGATTCATTTTTTACGGGGTGGTAAAATTGCCGGCGAACGAACTACTGTGACTTTTTACTCAAAAATAAATAAATTGATGGAATGTAATGTTTGATAATAAATCGAAAAAATTTTCCAATCAAAACTCCAATTTTCGAAGGTATATCGATCGTGATGGGGTTTCTGGTTTAATAAATCGAATATTATATGCATGAGATAGCTTAGCTTATTAATAAATTTTATAAAATACGCCACCCAGAGTGGTGTAGAGAAGAAATAAAACAGTTCAACTCGTGTCATTGTAATATTTAACACGTCACTTACAGCCCGACGCCTCTTTGTCCTTAGCACTTGGTGCGTTAATTCGACCCGAGGTAAATAAATCGAAAAAATTAAAATTATAACATAATGAAGAAATTATGAAGAGCATTTCCCGAAAAATTTAAATATAATAGAGCCAGCAAGAAGAACACATTTTAAATCTTTGAAATTCCTTTATTTCGAGAAAGCACGATTTTATCGTAAATATGAAAAGAGCGAAATAGTATTGAAATTCGTCGAAAATGCGTGAATTTTTTTTGAATTTTCGGCGGGTATTTTTTAATTAGTAAAACGAAGTTATTCGGTTGGTCGCGCACGTTAAATTTTCTCGTTTTGTGTCTACACCGGCTAGGGTTTCATTTTTCATAATGTACTAATGTTCTGCGCTGTCCTGTATGCAGAAAATATTTAACTTGAGAAATAAGGGATACCCTATTGATCAATGTCTGGTTATCAATCATGTCCAATAATTCTATTATACTTCTTTGGATATCTGTGAGTTTTTATGAAACATAAAACTACTCCCGGGCAAAAATGTATTCGAATATTAGATTTAATCTCATCGGTCTAGTTCATTGGTCTTCGCAAGACTTCTCGGTCAAAATTATTTTCCAAAAACTTTTCCATTATATGTCTGGAAGGACTAAAAAAAAAGAGTAAAAATGAATTTTTGAATAATTCAGTTGTTGAGCTAGCCAACGTGCACTTTGGTGCGTGGTTACGCAGCGTTTTTTGAGTGCAGTTTTAAAACCTCTCCCTAAATCGTTCCATTAGACATCGCCCGGAGAATTTGGCCTGGGCAGGGTTCGCGTGTGCCTCCTGCAAGTCTCGTTTGGCACTCGGAAATGTTCGATGGCGTAGTTTTTCGTCTATCAAAGCTCTATGTACCGTGGAGTGGGATATACTTTTTTTCTGTCAATTTCAGACCCGAGACCGAAACTATTAGTATCCTACGGCGGACCGGGGTCTATAATTATATCCAATATGAGTTATAACCCGCAAGTCTTAAGTACCAATTACCGAGTAATAGATCAATCAGTTTTTCTATGAAACTTTGACTCGTGTATTTTTAATAATAGGTTTTCATTGCAAAGTTATGTTTCAAAGTAAACTCACAATGTCGAGTAAAAAGTAATGTTTTTTTCCAAGTTAGAAGTTTTCAGTAATTATATTTTTAAATTAAAGTTCGTCCAACGAATCCGCAGAGGCATTTTTTGTGGTTTTTTAGCTTTCCACAGGTAAAGAAGTTTCCACTCAACATATACTGTACAAGAATTTTTATGGTAAAAAACCATCTTGGTATTTATGTCTCGGCATTGGCATAGCTAAAAAAACTTCGGATGAATATCAAATCAAGTTGAAGCGGCCTCTAACAACCCTATTGTGCATGCCGCATTGAATTTCATTGAAAAGTATATATATTTAAAAAAAAATACGAGTAATGGCCTCGAAGGTTATCCCTTAACTCTCACAAACAGAAATTATTTTAAAACAAATTTACATCACATGCAAACGTCAACGTTTCGTCGCCTGTTTTCCGTGCACTTCAAGACAATTTAATTTACTTAAACAATTGGATGTGTCTCCGGCGAGAGACTCGTGTACTCTACATCAAATTGTTTAATTAAATTAAATTGTTTTCGAGTGGTGGGGGAGTGGTGTATATTTTAAAAACAGACATGGAAAGTAAACTACGTAACTATTTATTAATAGTATAGTCTTCAAGTCCCTGAACATCGATAGTTTCAAGCTTTCCATATTGCATAAAATTATCTTTAACTCGACTTTAAATAAATAAAAAACTACTTATAATGCAAATTGAAATCAGCCATTTCCAATGTCAGTAAAAAACCAATCGAGCGCGTTGCTTTTCTCAAAATTGATATTATCATTCATCAAAACTAGAATATATCCTAATCTTCGAAAATGGTGGCACACAAAATTTGCACGTGTTATCAAGATAAAAATCGGTTAAATCGTTGTATTTTTAGAATTATCATTTTTTTCATAGCAGATTTATTCTTTACTTCAGTTTAATCATATTCATATCGATTTTAACATCTTTACTTCATTGAGCAAACAACTTCTATACGCACTGAAGTATTATGAATACAGGTGATATGCATCTTCGAAGTTACGAGTATCGTACCACGACCAACTTTTGATTTGTTCTTTATTAATTTCACATTCGTACGGGTGCTTTCTAGCCGACTTTTCAATAAAGTGAAGCACATCCTTCAGTCTCGACTGAACACGGAGAGAGAAATATCAGGGCATACTTCAATTGCGACGTCTCACGAATTTTTCCCTTACAAGCAATAATTCCATAGAGGGTCCGGGATAATCCCTCGAACGCACGAGAAGAGAAAATATAGCAAACCTCAAAAGAAAAAAAAAGTACGATCGTATCCTTACCGGTGTAGTCCAAGTTATTGTTGTCTCTCTCTCTGAACTGCTCGTAGTTTTTCGAAAATGTGAAATTCTCGTCGCTATGCTGCTCCAATGAACTGCTCATTTCCAATCTGCAAAAGATAAACAAAACCGTGTATTAATAATTAATTCGAACTGGGTCGATCATGTATTATCGGGCAAACAATCTAAAAACCATCGATCTCGCCGGCCCGATACTGATCCAAATAAAACGCGATTCAAGCACTACAAGTGCCGACGCAACTATCGCTAGGCTAAGTTACCAAAGACAAACTTGATTACAAAGAGAATCTAATAAAGCAACCCGTCTTATATTTCAGCTGTGCGCGCTATTTTTCATTGACAAAAGTTCGCTGTCGGTCGCGCAAGTTCGGGCTTTGATAAAGCTCGACTTGCGAATACCATCGAATCTCAATTTTATGATATAATACGGAGTGGATAGCAACAAGTTACCGTCTCGCGACTCTCTTCCCCACTTATTTTTCTTTACTCCCACCCCTCTGCGCCCCCCTCGTGATCTCCCCTCGTGTAAACACGATACAGCAGCCCTCGTGCGCTTATAAACACACGCGCGCGCGCTAAGCCCAAAAGAGTGGTACATCTTCACGCTGCATACTTCGATGTATTGCATTTTTTGCACTTTAAAAAAATACAGAGTGGGCAGATCGCGTACTCCGCGGTGTCAAAATTCACTCCTGGATCAAGGGTGTGTGTGCGTTAAAAGAAGAAAAGGAGGGAAAGAAAGCAGGATCTCCGGATTCTTTATTGTTGTGCCGTACCTCGCTTTTTAATCATCATAGCTCGATGAACTGAAAGACTCGGCAAATGCAATAATGTAATATCCGTTGCTGCGGTGCTATCGAGCAGAAGCGCAGCTGCGAGTAGCAGTAGTAGCGGTGGTGGTGGTCGTGTGCGAAGGATGACGATGCCGACGACAGCGACGACGACGACGATGATGATGGCGATGGCGATGAATTGATGATTGATTAAGGAAGAAATACTCGGTATCTACAAACACGAATGCATTCGCCTCTATATAATATGATATGATACACATATAATACACAGCATTGGCATTTAATTCGGAGGTTGAGTCGGATCTAGCTATTGTACACAGTCGAAACTAAACATAATCTCACTAAAATCGAAGAGCACCCGATGGGATAAGGACGACGACGATGTAACGCGGCTGGTTAGACGACGCGCGAAGGTGTTTACATACATAACCGTTGCTTGTATGCTGCTGTAAACAAAGTTTGTATACACACAGGCTGCGAATGACGGGCGCTGCTCTCTTAATATTACGAGCGAGATCGCGAGCCTGTTTAAAATTTAAAAAGGATAGCGAAGCAGAACAAATGCCCTCGTAAACGATAGTCGTAAATAATACGATTGCATTATTATTACGTTATTATATTTTGTGGTTCACCTCTTCGGTACTTTCGACGAGAGCCGATCTTTCGGCCTGCGGCATGCGTGTTGCGCTGCAACAATGCAAGTATTATAAGTTTGCGCTCGACAATTAACGCAAAACCGTGTCTTCTGCTGTCACGCATGATAATTGCATATGTGCAAGGCGCGAGCGCGTTGTCGTTGCACTACCTTTACTATACTATACCTATACGTATAATGCAGGCGATAAATGTTTATCTAATGTAATGGATATATCGGCGCGTACGAACGCGTCGTTTATTGTCACGCTTGGGTTATACACGCGGGCAGTGCGTTGCTTTATACTGTATTATTACCTGTATTACGCCGTTATCGTTTCTCTTTTAATACCGATCGCGGTTTTATCATCGTTGTTATTATTTTTGTCGTTGTGTTAATTTCACTGGATTCGCGATCGATCACGCTGCACATTTCGGCGTCATTGTACATACATTATCAGCATAAAGATCGGCGCTCGATCGGCCCGATCCACTCACCTTTTCTATGGAAATAAGCTACAACTAAAAGCACGGCAGCAGCGTCGAGCACTCATTTATCAATTATAAAAGTTCGTTGTTAAATCATCAAAATATCTTCGTCGTAATGAGCACTTCTTGAAAAACACTGAGAGTCCAAAGGTGAGCATGCGAGCACGACGACGACGACGTCTGTGTGTATATATTTTTCACCAATGTGTATCATTCGCACGACGAAGCGACGAGCGTCTCTGTATGTATACTATAGCATGAGCCGCGCAAGTCGCTAAACAACACTGGCACTGGCTGGCAGCAGCGGCTATGCGGTGCCTTCGAAAGTACTGGCACCGCGCGAGAACTTCACTCGCGGCGCTCGGCTCGGCTCTCGGCCTGCCAGCGCGCACCGCGTGTTAATACACACACACACACACAATACCATCCAGTCCTCACAGCAAACACACCTACACACACATGCTTGGTATTCTCGCGCGCGCGCGCACTTCTCGGTATACTTTCGCACACTCGCACACACGTACACACAGGAACGAGCCCGTATAAATACAGGATGTGTGTTGAGAGCTTCGGTGCAGTGGTGGGGCTTCTGTAAGTTCAAAATGTGGCACACAACACGGGTTTGCGTTGTAAAAGTGTAGGTAGGCATAGGTAGGATGAAAAAACACAACCCATCTGTCGGTGCGCTAGCGAGGCCAAATGCCCAGCTGACAGAATTGTAATATTTATGTAATGCGCCTTACCTGCACTGTGGGCACGGTTCCACTGTGCAGCCTGTCCCTTCGTATTTTCCGCGCTTCGTTCTCTACGAGCGTTGGGTCTTTAATTTCAAAAGAGCCTGAATACAATGAAGGACTCGGAGCATATACGAAGTTCTACGAGTTATTGGGATGTAATGCGAGTGCCCTGGAGGGGGAAAAAATCCAATATGTCCTCTATAGTTAAGGAGGTTTAACATAGGAGTGTATGGGAGGTTTACAGTTTTTCGCTCATATTTCAAAAAATATGCAAATTTTCGGAAAACTGAGGACATCAATCGATTCCTCGTCAAATTTTACATAGGAAATGATTGTCGACTGCAAAAGTGTTAGTGTAAAATTATTGACAATATCGAGTTAAACAAATAAAAATCACGTGAAAGCGAAGCGCGAGCCCCGTTTCATAGTCGAATTTCTCTGTTCAACTCGATATTGTCAATAATTTTACACTAACACTTTTGCAGTCGACAATCATTTCCTATGTAA